>OZ026817.1:7216194-7278726 GCA_964023185.1 Macaria liturata | reverse complement strand
CAGATATTGGCGTCATATGTCCATGATCTACATGTATTCCCTTCTTCCCACAGGAGTTCAGCCAATCCGGCGGCCTCTCCAAGTGCAAGCCGCGTCGCCTCCTCCTCCTCAACGACCTGGTGGTGTGCGTGTCTGTGGGCACGGGCGGCGAGGAGGCGGAGCGCTTGGGGCTGAAGTGGGCACATCCCGTGCAAGATGTGGACGTGCTCGATACTGGGACCTCGCCTACTCTTAGTCGTGTGCTGGCACAAGGTACATTCCTAAAATATATAATTAGAAATATCTCACAAACCCCCTCAAGTAAATCCTGCAGTACCGTCTTCCGATTACTGTCTTATGCGATTCTAGTATAGAATTGTATTCAAGTCTGGTAACCTTATCAACGTATCTCGAAGATTCTTTCATTAAAGTACCAAATTTTGTTGATTTGAATATGTTTAATTCATAATTTTAATAATAAAGAAATACACGTAAACGTAAATACACTAGGTAAATAAAGAAATACACGGCATAATTTTTCACTTATGCTTTCGTTAAAATTTAAAAATGTTATGTCCAATTACAATTGATTATAATCAACAAATTATCAAAAATAGTCAGAACTTAACAAATCGATGGCGAACGAAATTTTAACATAAACGTTTTGATATATAATTATTTTTTGTTATCCAGGTACTAACCGTAGCGGCAGTCTCCGCTCCAACTCGAGCCACGAGCAGATGAGCCCCTCGACGGGTGACTCCCTCTGCAGCGAGATGTCGGCTCTCATGCACGACTACGAGACGGTGTCCCGTATCGCTGACCTGGCCGCCTCGCTGCGGACGCCGTACACGGAGCTCGCGCCCGACATGTTCAAGACGCTGTTGCAGAATATACAGCAAAGTATACAGGTAATTATATCTAAAATTAGTCCCGAGTGAATATAGAAATAGTGTATTCGTTTGACATTTATATTTGTTTATTTATTTATTAGGCACACGACACACAGAAAATACTTGATTAACAGCAAAAACTTTTAAGCGACTGATCCATTCTGTGCATAACACACATGCGTGCACAACATTATTACAAATTTTTTTCAGAGATTCAGATTACAAACAGATCCATTTGATTTGTTTGCTTTATATGCTTTATTCAAACGAGCAACAAGTTTTACTACATTTTTTTTAAAATGCATTAATGCATGAAATTGTTTTAGTGAGAAGGCCCAATTTCCATTCCGTAGTAACCTTGTAAATTGTGTTTTTTATTACAATGTACCATAAAGAATATTTGATTTATTGATTATAAATCTTTGTTAATTTCAAAATAACTTATTTTCAAAAGTGTAGGTCTTTTGATTTTTGTCATACTAAAGCAGCCGCTAAATCATATCAGAGACCAAAATTGACGTCTTTGACTTCACGAAATAATTTTTAATATTCTACGAAATAAGAGAGCAATATTCTCTTATTTCGTACTGGATTTAACTTACAATTGTCTCATTTTTCTTACAGAAAAAAGACGACGAAATGGCATGGGTGGATTCATGCTGCCTTCAACTGAAGATCCGTGGTCGAGAAGAGCCCGTCACATTCCGGGCGAGTGAGCCTGGGGCAAGATTGGCTTGGGCCACTGAACTTAGATTAGCTCAGTTGGCCCAAGCATCAGCCAACTCCCCAGCGTGGAGGTTACCAGCTCCCCATAACGCACCGCCTCATAAAATGCCGCTGTTTGTAGCTGCGACGCCGGTGTATTCGTCTAAACTACTGACTGAGGTAAGAATTTGAATTATATTGTTATTGGCATAGAGATCGTCTTAGTTACGTGGGCCACTGAACTCAAATTGGCTCAATGGGGCTACCAGCGCCATCTCGTCAAATGCCGGGTTCCTTTGTTGGTCTCAGGCCCTGCTTTCTCTCTCGTACATATTTTGTTTTTAATACACTTCAAAAGCTGGTTAAAAGTGGTAAATAGAGGAAGAACGATAAACGTAAAATGAGAAACATTCATATTTGTCCGTTTTAACCTTTTTTTAACTGGTTACTTCGAAGAACACTACTAAACCTTATTTAGTTGTAATAACCGGCTAACACTTACGTCAGTTATTGTAATAAATTGTCGAGCTAATTTTTCGACATAATTATTGACGTAAGTGCTAGCCGGTTATTACAACTAAATTTAATCATGCCTTACGGGAACTAATACAGTAAACCTTATTTCCCTAACCCCCCAGGTCCGCTGCGGCTGCTTCTACACGTCCTCCGGCGCGCGCGGCGCCGGCTCGCGGCGCGCGCGCTCGCTGGTGTGGGTGTGCGCGGGCGCGGCGCACTCGCACGTGGCGGTGCTCACACACCGCGCCGGCAGGCTCAAGACGCTCGTCACGCTCGACCTGCCCGACACTAAGGTAGCTAGGACTACTGGGAACTATACACGTTGTGACCACATTTTTGCAACAAACAATGCTAACTTCAAAACCCAAACCTTACGAATAATTTAGAAGCCAAGATAGAAAATAATAGAAGGCATACTTCTATGTTGCTTCAAAAAAATAACAATGTCAAAACAGGTATTGGACTTAAGTTTTCAATTAAGTAAGGTAAGGTTTCTCTCGCTACGTCCTCTCAATAACTTTGTTTTCAACATACTTCCAGGTGAACGCGATGGAGTTCGCCAAAGGTATACGACAAGTGACCACACTGTGCGGCGACACAGTGTGGCTCGGCACTGAAGACAAGAAGATCATCATATTCTCCGGCGTAGAGCCAGAGAAGCAAGAGAAACTCACAGAGGTCGCCACCGTGGCGGCTGTCACTCAGATCAAGTACCACTGTGACGCCATGTTCGTGGGACTGGCCAATGGACGGGTGTCAGTGTACAGGAGGAGCCACGATGACTCCTGGGCCATACAAGAACCCCTAGCCATAGAGCTAGGAGACAAGCCAGTATATTGCGTCTTACCAGTGGACGGGATAGTCTACGCAACCTGCGCGAGAAGAATCTTCGCAATCAACGCCCTCACAGCAGAAATCATGCGCATACTAGAACTGAAACCAGAAGGAGACAAGTCAATCAAGTACTTGGCACACTCCGGAGTGGGGCTGTGGACTGCCTTCTCAGACTCTACCTATGTGAGTTTGTACCACGCGGAAACGTTCGAACATTTACAGAACATTGACATAGCTGCAGACGTGGCTAAGACTATCGGAGCGAGAGAGGGAACCAAACCCGCGCATATATCTGCCTTATTGGCAGGACAAGGTCTGCTCTGGGTCGGTACTACTGCAGGAGTGAGCGTTACAGTACCACTGCCCAAGTTGGAAGGACTGCCGTTGATCGGAGGACAAATCGGAGTGTCATATCACGCCCACGCAGGACCTGTCACGTTCCTGCTATCTCTAGTCCCTGAGTCTAGAGATGTGGACGTCAATGTGGTGCGAAGAAACTTGTCCAATGCACGAGCATTGGCAGATACTTCGGTACTGCATGAGTTTAAAGAAGAGGAAGGCAAAGATGATGACAAACCGAAGCTAGAACGACGAATCTCGGAAGAATCGAGCCCGTACCGACCACAGCGCGTACAATCAGCCGTCGTGCGGAGGAAGAAACCTGGAGAGGTTCGACTCAGTAAGACATTACCAAAGTGCGCGAATCTAAACGCTTGTGACGTGTACGGTCTATTCGGAGATCTCATGTTCGTGAAAGACTGCGTTGGAGAAGGAGGCGTGAGCGGTTCGGGAGGAGAATCTTTACGGAGAAGTGACCCAGAACTGGCTGCCATTCCATTCAGAGTCAGCACGCTGGATAGGCGGTTAAGAATGCGCGCGGGACGACCTAGAAGTCTTGACCTATCTAGCTGGTCGGTAGATTCTAGGGCATCTAGTTTATGCACATCTTCCGGAAGCGAAGAATCTATGGCGCTCCGTGGCGTCTCCCGAACCAGTTCAGGCGCCTCAGGGGCTGCTAGTTTAGCTCCCATTGCAGTCTCCACCCCAGACTCAACGTCGAGCAAATCTACTGCCTCTGAACGATCGATATCAAGATCTGACTCTTCGAATGCAGCTGAGACCAGAATCGTAAATAAGAGCGCCGCGAGAAGTCTGCGCGGATCTGATTATGTGGTCGGAGATAGTGCTGCAAGGCGGTCTGTTGTCACCATCATGGGGGGTCGAGGATATGTAGACTGGAGACAGACAGCTGACGCTGCTGAGAGGCCCGCCACAGCAGCGGACCCTAACCCAAAGGACGCGCACCTCATTCTATGGGAGATGCGCTTGTGACGTACTCGAACATTGTTTTGTTATTTGGCGCTATTGCGCGACTTACAGATTTGAGACTCAAGTCTGATTTTGATATTGATCAAATGTTGCTGTTGATTTAAAAATGATGTTAATTCTTCTGCTACAAAACAATGTGCATTGAAGATTTGTTATTATTTCTTAGCTGTGCTCCAAATTATTGAAGTTAGCTTCCGATCTGTGTATAAAAGATTATTGTTGATGAATGTGATTGAATCGTTTCCACAAAATTACTGTATGACAGTTACAATTATTTTTTGATCACAAAAATGAGACTTGAGTCAAAAAATCTGGATTTTTGTGTCATATTAGGTTGAACGACGTGTAAATATAAACGTTGACTGTAAATTCCATGTTTCAAGGGCTATTAACGTATGTTATGTTTAGGTTTATGTTTGTGCTATTTACTAAATCTTGTTGTATAGTTGTGAATGATATGAAACTTATTGTACAGGGGGCTTTTTTAAAATGATATATTTTAAAAGATGACTGCTACACACTACAGCTTGGAATCAATTCGTTATATAAACAACAAAAAAATGTGAGAAAAAGTAGAATGAATATTTTCAGAAATAATGTGTAAACACCATATATACATATTATATAATGTGGAATATATGTAAATATTATAGAAGACATTCATATAATTAAACACCATAACAAAGGCCTTTTAAAGTATATCAGTTATTAAAAAGCCCCCCATATTGATGTGATGAGCTTTAAATTATTTTTCTATGTTTGGGTTTGACTTCTCAACAGCCCGATCTTTACATTGGTTTGGTAGAACGTTATTATATTCGAGTGTTGGTGCATATTTGTGATTTATTACTAATATTTCAAAATGAAGGTATCTGGTTAACTAAATACGGCTCCGGCTTTCAAATTCTTATATTCTCCCGCCTTATTAATCTAGAATTTAATTCTGTAAAATTTTGTAACTATGGCATGGTATAACTTAAATTTTAATTGTAATATTGTCAATGTATTGGATTCTTATTATTTTTGGGTGTAAATTGAATATCGTATTAACAATAGCACATAGTGGCCTTTCGAAAATTTCCAGTGTGATTAATATTTTGTTTAAGCTTTATTGTTAGACATTAATTTTAATGTCGCTTTAAGAATTAGACTGATTTAGCTTAAGCATTAAAGTATATTATTAGTTGAATATTAGCGTTTAAGATGCTCGAACGAATCAAATATACAGATATTGTTGAACGAAGCGTTCATACGCGAAACATAACTAATGACTTGTTATTTCTACTTGTCTTATATATTTTGGCCAGTACAGTTGATTAATGACTCTTTCTATGTACCATAGCAAAAGATTATGTAAATTAAACCTGAAAGCTGATTAAATTCTTATTTTTTTTTTCAAATTTACTTCTAAAAAATAAATGGTCAATTTGTATAAGACAAGTACTATCTCTTGACTGTTTCATGTACCATGCGATTCAACTTGGATATACGGATAAACTCACCACTTTTTTTTGTATAAATTCTAAAACGTTTTGTATAAATTCTCAAAGTTAGATAGACATACTTCCTATTAGGTTCGTGTAAAATAAAAAAAAGAAAAATGGTGTCCAATGTTACAGTAGTGTAACATTGGACACCATTTTACTTTTTTAGGGCGAAAATGTATAACCAATCAATCGCAAAATGTTATCATAGTTACCTACATGATGTCATTTTGGAGTTTTTTGATTGGTGGGTCTATTTTCGTCGATAAATTTTACTGTGTTAATACTCTTACAGCAATATAGTATTCAAGTTGAATCGTATGGTAATTGCTTTGACACAGAATTGTTTCTTCTCCAGTTAAATTTCCTATCAATTATATTCTCTGTTAGTCGTTAGATTGTTATTTTCGGTCAGTAACAGCGGATTGTGTGTACTAAGTACACAAACTAAACAAAACTTGTATTGCTCAGTCCAAAGAAAAATGTATAGTATCATTCAAGCGTTACAAGAACTTTTGTGTACATTTTTTTCAACGTGCCAAATTGTAACATATCCGTTTTGTACAGAAATAGCTGAAAATTATATCTTTCGAACGCACAAAACTGTTATAAGTTTTTTTTCTCGTGTATGAATTTATTTTATAGAAAACGAAACGAAATACCTGTCTCGAATGTTATGTACAACCTCGAATCCTAAGAAATTGTATTAAGTTTATTTGTTCAGATACCTATATACGTTTAATTTGATTTTTATTTATGCTGCAAAACGTCACAACATGTATGTAAGGTGTAAATAAATTTTAAGTTTATTCTGTATACACCTGTACAATTTCTTGTTTTATTTTCTCAATTTGAAAATAAGGTCAAATAGGCATATGACATCTGTTAACTATATATTATAACTTCTAAGAAAAATGTACAAATCATATTATTTGCTATAATTCGGGATAAAAAGTAGCTTGTGCTGATCAAGGTTTTTTTTAACATACCAAATTTCATAAAATCGGATTAGCTGTTTGAGCTTCAAGAAATAATAAATATACCAATCTGGTTTTTAAACCACTCTTGTAGCATCTGGCATAGTTCCTACCTTATCTTCTAACTATAGTACCTACTTAATTCCTAATCCCTTAATATAAGTAGGCAAAAAAAAAATACTGATTCAATATCAAAGCCCTGTAACACAGGATCCTTTGTGATACCTAGTACAGAGCTTAGTACACCTACCAACGTAGTGCAAAAACTTTGTTATTGTCATATACCTACAATCATGTACGTAACACGTAAGTTGAAACAATAAAGGATTTATTTATTATTATTAATAAAACACTACTGTACTGTGTTGTGTTAGATATTTATATCATAAAAAGCTTAGTTGTATAGTTACTGCGTTTGTTTTTGCTGAGATGTCTAGGGTAGCCCTGAAACAAAAGAAAATATTTAGGAGTAAAAATAAGCTTTTATAGAGTACGTATATTGGTTTTTATAGACGATTCGTGGCCTGGTAGATAGCTAGAACTAACAGAATTTGAACCTTTTGAGTTCTAGGAAATTTCGTAGCCTCACCAATTTGCCGCTAGCATCGCCAGTGGTAATCTAATGGTATGATGATAGTCGTTAACCTATGTCAGAGGCCCTTAGGGCGGCTTGATTAGGTAACTCTCGACACCAGTTAGCCACTCTCATTCGATAAGAAGAAGATCTAATGATGAAACATGGGAGTCCTCATTTTTTCTATGCTAGATCGTTACAATCATTTGCGTGCTTACAGAAAGCAGTCTTGGTGACCCGCTATATTATCTGGCTACTAAAATCAGTTCGTACGAGTGTGGTCAACTCTGGTGTTGAGTTTAAAAGCCATCACAACCACTGACATGCCTTAATGACTGCCTTCATTCTTACGGCACATAGGTACTACGATGGGTCAACTTTGATAACAAAGTCACACAAGAATGTCCATGTTTCTCAAGCACATTTTTTTTTTACATGGGATAGTTTTACGTTTGAGTGCCTGCCTGACGTTTAAGCATTGCTGTAGCCTAGGGTGTAACACGCTTACCTAGAAGATACCTATCTATCTATATAAAACTCAAAGGTGACTGACTGACTGATATAGAGATCTATCAACACACAGCCCAAACCACTGGACGGATTGGGCTGAAATTTGGAATGAAGGTAGATGTTATGACGTAGACATCTGCTAAGAAAGGATTTTTGGAAATACCACTTTTAAAGGGGTGAAATAGGGGATGCAAGTTTTACTTCTTAATGCGAGCGATGCCGCGAGCATTATAGAGATTTGAAGACCCCTGGATTGATAGAGCTGTAGAAATTAAAAATACTCACTGTTTTGCCTTTTGCACTCCTTCAGCGCGTCACTGTACTGCTGACACTCCTCCAGGTTCCCGCTAGTCGTAGCACAGTTTAGGAACTGCGAGATCTCGTACGCGCAAGGTCCTGTCGGTTCTGTGCCGAGTCGGTAGTCTCGTGGGAGGGCGCTCTCGACGTATTCCCGGCGCCGGCCGCCGAAGAGGCCCGAGATTGCCTCGCCTGCTAGATGACCCTGGAAAGAATAAAAAAAAAATCATCTAAATTTTCCAAGTTTTTTTATTCCTATTAAAAGAATAAGTACAATGAAAGGAACAATACACCACATGATACGAAATTGTGCATCAAGTCTTTCATTGGTGGTTTTAAAAATAAAAGGCAGGTGTTATATTAGCATAATTTTAAAAGTAGGTACTAGACATAATGAAAATGAACTCTTCTATTTTAAGAAATAATGATTAAAAACCCTATAAATAACAACTACTCTACTCACATGTGATTAGTAGGTACTAATCAGCTGATACCTTGTTTTGATGAGTCATGTTGTTTGTCATCTGACTAAATATTTTTATTTAATATGCAACTGCTGTAGGTACATATTTAACATAGTACCTACTCCGTTGAGTAGTATCGAGTGATAATTCTACTAGTCTTTTGCACACACCTTTGTGGCCGACTTTTCTAAAAAATACACCTTTACTACCTCTATGTAAAGAATCAAGTTGATCCGTCGCTCCACAGTAGTGTGAAAGAAAACAAACATACCAATAAACTTTTTTTAACTACAACCGGTTTGCATTCGGCCATAATTTGCATGATGGTAAGCAATAGCTATGGCCTAAGATGGAGCTAGCTTACCCAATAAGAACCGGTTCACCCTTAATCCAGCAGGGCAAGCTCAGCACGAGGACTAAGTCTTTCCACCATTTTATCCACCTGTCAGTCACCATACACCAAGTGGATAAAAATGGTGGAGTGGAGAGACTATCAGTCCTCATGCCGTGCTTGCCCTCCTGGATTATAGTTTTTAGAGATAGGTACATATATAATCTCTTTTTTTTCTTTCTTTCCTATCTAAGGCTCTTGAAAAGTTGATCCATCAACAGCTCTCCTTCTTCCTTTCAAAAAACCATCTCTTTAATCCTCTCCAATCTGGCTTCCGACCAGGTCACAGCACCTCTACTGCCTTGATTAAAATCACGGACGATATTAGGAATGGCATGGGTAATTATTATCTCACTGTTCTTTGTCTACTAGATTTCAGCAACGCATTTTCAAATGTTGATTTTGATATCCTCCTCAGCATTCTCTCCTCTCTTAACATATCTCCAACGGCAATAGGGTGGTTTCGAACATACCTGTTTGGTCGCCGGCAGCGTGTTCGCCTCGACGATCAATACTCGTCTTGGTGCAGTACTGTAGCTGGCGTACCACAGGGCGGCGTGCTATCACCTCTTCTGTTTGCTATTTTTATAAATTCAATATCTCATAACCTTACTTCTTCCTATCACCTCTATGCAGACGATTTGCAAATATACGCCCAAGCATCTCTAGACCGCCTAGATGAAGCAATTGCAACAATTAACATCGACCTGCAACGGATTCGAGATTGGAGTCGATCTTATGGACTGATGATAAACCCGTCTAAGACACAAGTCATAGTAATTGGTAGTTCACGCTTAGTTTCTAGA
Source organism: Macaria liturata (assembly GCA_964023185.1). Classification (NCBI taxonomy): domain Eukaryota; kingdom Metazoa; phylum Arthropoda; class Insecta; order Lepidoptera; family Geometridae; genus Macaria; species Macaria liturata. The sequence continues at coordinate 7,268,967 of OZ026817.1, read as the reverse complement.
ATAGACTGGTCATGCCTCCAGTCAGTTATGTTTGACGGTGTTCCCATTAAATTTAGTGACTCAGTGAAAAATCTCTGTATTATGTTCGATAGTCAACTTGCGTGGGCACCTCAATTAGCAGAAGTCAGTCGTAAAATTTTTGCTTCTTCTGCTTCTCTGAGGAGATTGCGTAATTTTCTGCCTAATAATACCAAGATACCTAGCCCTTGTTCAATCCCTTCTTTTACCTATACTCGACTATGCAGACGCTTGCTACCTTGACGTAACCAATGAGCAGCTCGTTAAACTCGAGCGTCTTCAAAATTTTTGCATTAGGTTTATATTTGGTTTACGTAAATATGACCACATCTCTGAGTTTCGAAAAAAGCTCAAATGGTTACCAATCCGTCTTCGCCGTAATGCACACATCCTCTCACTCTTGTACAAAATCCTCTTCAATCCTTACACTCCGCTCTACCTAAAAGAAAGGTTTTCCTTTGTCACTGCCTCCCATTCCGATACTCTGCGCTCTTCTCGTTTCCTTCACTTGAAATTTCCTGACTTTAGCCATCCCAATCTCTACTATCACTCCTCTTTCACTGTGCAAGCGGTTCGCTTGTGGAATGACCTGCCACTTAATATCAAGCAGGCTAAATCCTTGCCCATATTTCAGAGCTTGGTTTTTAATCATTACATTTCTACTTTGTGATGTTAATTGGTTTGTGTAAGTCTTTTTATTTGAATTATGTTCTGCTTTCTTTTATTTTTGTGTGATTTCCTTCAATGTAATATATTTCCTTTAAATATCAGTAATATGTAGTTCTGTGTGTAATTATGTTTGTATGTTGTTACTTTGAATGTTATATTTGTTACTGTGTTTTATTTTTAAATTATCTAATATTGTGTTAAGTACGCCAGCTTTACGGATTTCCTCTAGTGTTGTCCAAACTAGGTTACCTGGAAGAGATCACTTTAGTGATAAGGTCGCCCAATGTCCCTGGTTACCTTCCACCTTTATGTAAAATATGTTCTTTTTATTTGGTGTACAATAAAGTATATTTGATTTGATTTGATAATCTTGATCAATAACTTACCATAGTTGTGCCAACGGTGACACCACCAGCGACAGCGGCCGCGTCCCTGAAGATGGACCTCCTCGGCGCGGGGTGGATGATGACGGGAGGGGGGGCCGCGGGCGCGTGGCCGTGCGCCGGGGTGTAGCGCGCGGGGGGGCCGCGGTAACTAGAGGAAATATTCCAGGACATATCACACAGCGCCATCTAGCCACATACTAAGTAAATGCTGGTTCATCGATAAAAGATAAAGAAAAGTTGTAATACACAAATATAAGTACTAATATCATAGAATATGCTACACGAATTACAATATCATGTCAAATTGAATTTATAACATTTAGCTTTAATAAAATTTTAGAAGGTACAATATCAAGTTTTATTAGTAAATATATAGATACTAGATATGGATGTAGGTAATGCTTATATAATTTAACATATAGGTGCATATTGAACATAGAACAAATGTAGGGGTGTGTATGATGGTGAGGAACCCTCATTAGTTAGAAATTCTGAAGTAGTCTAGAACTTCTATAAATAACAATGAACATTTATCACTAAAAAAATATTTGTATTATTTTATTCTACCTACTATAATCTACCTATTGTAAGCAGGCATCAGAATAAAACAACTGGATTGGTTTTTGGCTGATTTATTAATTTAAATTACTAAAAATTACGTAAAATAAGATGGATAAATTGTCTACTAAGATTTCTACATCACAATTTTTCAAGTAACACAAATATGTGTACTAAAGATGTCAAAAAAATTATGTAAAATAAATTTTAGGAAATCATATTTCCCTATAATAAAAACTACTGGGCAGGTGCCTTGCCTGACAATCAAATAAGAATGATTTTACACTGAGGTAGCATTTAACGGAAATAACTGCCCGGATACAGTTGGTAAAGAAATCTGCTATTGTGCTACGGAATATGTAAACCATGATGGCACCGATTTTTCTAAGCTAGTCTAGATGTGGTTGTTAATTTTGCACTGGCGGAGAGCCTCGTTGAATCCCTCGCAGAGTGTCAGATCGTGTTGTTGTTGGGCACACTCAATAAACTGCTTGATCTCCCAGGCACAGGGGCCAGAGGGCTGTTGTCCCTGGTTGTAGGGCTGAGCGGCCGCAGGAGCAGCCTGCTGGGCTGGTGCAGGCTCACTGCTGCCTCCACTGAACATGCCAGTTAAAGCACTACCAGCCACGTGACCCTGAAATCCAAAACACAATTCTGGTAAAAAAAAAGCATGGCAGTAAAAATTTTATGCCCAGAAACTAGTTCCATGATATTTATAATCTCTCTAAACAACACAAACAAGACTGATCCACATGCAAAAATCTTATTTATTGTGCAAAAACACATTTATTGACAAAAACAAAGAGCACTGTCTAATGATAACGTCACGATAACGCGACGTCTTCTGCCTACTTTGGCGCTACGCCAAGGTCGTCACTGAAAAGGAATTACATTTCTTACTTCTTCAGGATGATGAAAATTGTTCTAGAATATGGAAATATTGATGAAATTATGAGGAAAAAGTGAGAGAAATTGATCTTTGTTACGTAATGTCAATTTACGCACCACAGCGGATCCGACGGCTACTCCACCAGCGGTGGCTGCCATCTGGCTGAACATAGATGGCTGCTGGGACTGGGCAGCCATGGCCGGAGCCGGGGCCGAAGGAGGAGCCGTGGCCGGAACATTGCGGCTCGGAGGAGGCGCAGCCCTGAAAAAGTTCAACTCATAGGTTATCCACACATCGTGATAGACACTTCTCAATTCACTAGAAAACACAAACTTACCTTCGCTGAGGCGCAGGAGGAGGGCTTGCAGAACGACCACGTCGTGGCATCTTTGCTTGTTTATAGCTTCACAATTCGCAAAATAAAATTATAATCGGGCGCTGTTGAAAACGAGTCGCGTTATAATAACTTTCAATTTATATTTTATATCTGTCAAATATTCTGACGTTCGCAGCATCTGTCAGCTGAGTGAATGTTTCTAGAAAATTTGAATTAAGAACACATTCAACAAAATTATTAGAATTAAAAATGGATGCGTTCATAATAATTTATTATTTTTTGGAAAAAGTATCTTTCGATGTACATAATGTAAAAGAAAATAGTTCAATTTGATAAAGTTAAAACGATTAACAGAGTTTAAAGATGATAATAGCTAATACATAGTTCAAGAAAGGATTCAACCATCAACAACGCGAAACATACAAATTTATTACTAGGTTTTTATAATTAGCAATATTACATATACAGCCGACATATTTTCTAAACTACTGTCTCATTATTACCTATTGCCACCGCCGCCGCCACCACCTTTACCACGAGCTGGCATATTATTCTAATCAGTTAATATTTATGAACCATTTTCGGGTTTTATAAAAATCTGGTGCTGCTCTAGCTATTGCTGTTGAATTTTGACTGACTTTAGCTTGACATATTATTTCAAAACACTGACACAATCACAGGCTGGATGGAGCTGTATGGCTAGTTATTACCTACCCAAGGTCCTAAGGCAAGGTCTTATATTTTTAGCTTTTAAGTTTATTATGAAAAACTTACCCACAATAGTAGTTTATGCAACTGTCATATAATGAAGGGTATTAAAACACGAGTGTGAGTTTTTTCATAATAGTAACGAGTGTTTTAATACTCGTGTTATATGCAGTTGCATACACTACTTTTATCTTCACTAATGTTGTAACATTTTAACTTTTAATTTATTAAATTAAATTCACGCGTACGTGTATTGTCACAGTGATTTTGCCGCCATTAAAATCTAACCAATGAGAGCGCAGCTGCGCGCCAAAAAAGTTGGTCGCACTGATTTTGGCCCTGCAATCAGGTTGGTCGCGTTTTATCGATGTTATAATGAGCTATTACGATATCGATGTGGATATTATACCATCATGTGAAATTGCTTATATTGAGTGTTTTGTTGTCTGCGCTATAACAGTAGTAATTATAAGTCAAGTATTGGAAACATAAGTAGAATGTTACCAACATTAGTGTAGATAAAGTACTTATCTTAAAATATACTTAAAAATTTAGTAGTTTAGTGTACCTACAAAGTATAAACATTAAGTATTTTCAGTATGTAATGTTTTTCTAACATTATTTGGTAAACATAATGAAAATTTATAAAATAAGACCTCGCTTTGTTATTTCAAAAAATAAAAAAGTGTTTCACGAATATCTTTGTAGTGTGTAAACAAAATGACAAAATCATATTGCAGTAAATTGGCCAGTATCCCACTGTAACCATTAAGTAGTACCTACATACATTATAATGTACTAGCAAACCCAGCGAACTCCGTTTCGCCACCAGATGGCTTCGTTTTTTTTATAAACCTCACGGAGCCCAAGACTTTTCCAACGAATGCAAAATCGTGGAAATCGGTTCGTGCGTTCTGGAGTTATAGCGTCAGGAAGGAAAACCCGACTCATTTTTATATAGTAAAGAAGATTTCCTCGACCTGCTGAATGATGAACCCTGTCTTCGCGCACCGAGTTCTAATTACGAGGGCCACACCACAACCTTCACGCTGCATTTGAGGACTCGTCAACCAAGAGAGTATCACTATTATTTTATATTCAGTGCCAGAGATTAATGTTCAGTGCATTCTCAGTTTTCCAGGAAACTACTTCTGGCTTACTTACTAATATTACAATAATATCCGTTATCTAATCAATAACTTAATTACCTATTCAATCATGCCTAAATATGGTTCAAAATCTTTGTGCAAGATAGCCATAAATTTGCTTGATATTACAAATTTTATAACATGTTTAAAAAAGTTTAAAATCAACTTCTAAATAATATTATATCGGTTCTACGCAATATTTATAATCTGTGGCCCACACTTAGCTGTCAGGTGTCAATGTCTTTTTTTTTTATGGCTTTTGCGTAGATAAGTTGTCAATGTCGTGGCGCGGTAAGTTGAGATGACATTTGACAGCCCAACTATCTGCTATGCTATCGGCTCGGCTGTCAGTTTGTATTGTAGTTTGTCGACTCGACCGCGTGATTATTGCTGTCTACTTGTGTCCGAAATCGGAGGTAATTTGTGGAATTTCGTAAAGAATTCTGAGTGAAAATGGGCGATATGGAAGCCGGTCTAAACAGCAACGTATTCCTCTTAGCGGGAATTACGGTTGTAGTTTGTGCAATTTTGCACTTTTTATACAAAACTGTCTTCGGTGCTGAGAAAAAGGAAGCGCTAACGCATGAAGTTGCAAGTGAACAAGGTATGTTTATGTATTTAATAGAAACTAATTTTGTGCTAAATTGACTGTTTTGTGTGTAATAAATAATGTAGTTACGGTTACGGGCCCCACGTGTGTGCATTTTGCCGCCAATACTGAACATGCTGGTGGCTAGAGCTCTTTTCATTATTTTTTGCGGTTTTGCGCTGTGAGTTGTTAGAGACTCGTTATAACTGTATTTAGTTAGAGAATGCAGCTGACATACTTAGCATTTTGTTCTCATGACTACGTTTTGTATTTACGGTAGTTTGCAATCACAACATTACAGTCTAGATGTTAGGTCAATGAACTTTCTGAATGCAAAAGCCACATGCGGACCCAAAGCAGGTATACCGGCTCATATACAGCATTACAACCAATTCAAAATATATTTTCATAAATACTTGCGCTTTTGTACCATGCCATGTTTTGAGGAAAAGGAATCGGAAACAACATTGTCCCTTATTTAAGTACCTACTATATGTTACATCCAAAAATAAAAGTGTTAAGTATACATAAGGGTTTGTATACAAATTACTTTAATGTCCTGTGTCAATACCTAACTGATAAACTTTTGAAGGACAATAACAACAAAAATATTACAAAGGATGTATTAAAATTATATCTCTAGCTAAAATCAACAATCAATTATTATCTTATGTTTAAAAAATTAATAATAGGGATTGGAAAGCAGCTAAGGTTTATATCTTTATAATCAGAATAGTGAACACAGGCATGTCTTCCTCACTATTGTACCTACCTAATATAAGTAGGTACATAAACATTTTCATTTAGTTTTTCTGAGTGTGAAATTATAAATTATATATTTTTTAGACTGCATGTAAAATAAGTACATAAGTAGGTATTTCAAAAATAGAAACAACTACTTAAGTATGTAATTTTTTAGTAACATAATAGCTATAAACTTACATCATATGTTTACCTAATTATAAAGGTATGATCTGATTAAATATTCAGCTTATATGTAGACTATAGGTATATTGAGTATATAGTATGAGTAACCACTAAATACATATTATACATACATTAAGTACATGTAGATGGGTAATAAAGTAAGTTATTACATTTTCATTAGCTGCCAAGTTGACAAAAGGCAGCTGGTTAAATATTATTGAATAAGAAACCCGTTATAACTCATATGTTTATTAACTATAAAAAATAAAGGTTTTACCTGCTATTTTATTTAAAAAGATTTACTGGGTACTACTAATCTACTTATTTTGAATTAAAATATAAATAAAACAAACCATCCAAAAAAGCTTAATGCATATTTTTTTGGTTGAATGTGTGAGTTCCTTAACAAATGGGCTATTGGACAGCTTCTAAGTTATTTTATTTTTATCAATAAATTAAGTATTTGAGTAAGTATAAGCTATTAAGTTAAAACTTTACAAGTAATCAAAATGATGAACAATCTGAACCATAATATCTATTTATGTAAGTATTACTTACCTATACAGCAGTGAATAATTTATCATATTTTTCATGTCAAAAGAGAAAAAAAATATGTGTACCAATATTTGCTCACATTTCAATGAATGGAACACTTGTTTTAAAATACCTATTATACACAATGTTTGTATATATATGTGTAATACATCAATGTAGTACATATTTACTTACTCAGTACTCTAAGCACTGGAGATTAACAATCAAGCTTAATTATAAAACTGGTCTCTAAAACCCCTAAAATCATTGCAATGTATTGGATAGTTCTGAAGTTGATAATAATAATGATATTATGTCTTCTATGCAATCATGCTATATCTTTGGTTGCAATTGCAACAAATAAGTTGTAAGCAAGTTTGAACAATGAAATGTACTTAATAAATAGTGTTAAGTCCCTAAAAAGTTTATACAAGATTCTGCCCAGATTTAGTAAAGATCCTACCAAAATTCACTCAGCTTAAGGTTCTGTTGCAACATTACAGTATCAATATAGACTATATTATCTTGTTTCTGTTTTTGCCTCACTTTCTCTGGCCAACTGTTATACAATATTGTTGTCATTTACTTTTATATCATCAGAATGGTATGTTGTGATTGGTGAATGTTATTGTCGATAATAGCTGCGAGAGTAAAGAGTAATGCTACTAGTTTATATAGTGTTAGTTCTGTTTGTTTATCATCACTTTGAGCCTCATGTATTCATATATTGGATTTAATAAAAAAAATATCTTACCTGCCCAATTAAAAAACTTATGACAAATTGTGTGATTTAAAGTTTTACATGTTTCTTAACTACAATTATTTAAGTATCTATATTTACTTAAGTAATATTTAATTTAAAATATCGATTAAAAGTTATTTATTAGGAATGTTTAATTTCCAAATAAAATAAAATTTATTGTATCAGCATGTAGGTACAGGAAAAAATAATCTCTAACTGGATTTTCCGTTCTGAGTTGAATTGAATACAAAGTTCTTATCAAAATAAGAACTTTGTTACCTAATAGTGAAGTTATGTGAACTGTGAAGAAAAGTTAATTTAAAACTTATTACCTATATTTAAACAACAATAATAAGTAGGTACCTATTAACTTAACAGAGAATAGGTATTTTTATATAAAGTTTTTGACCTAACAGAATTTATATTCACATACCTAATGTTATGTTTATTTCTCTTTCACATGCAAATGGCCAAAGCCATTTGTTAAAGTTACAATAGTTGAAGGCAAAGGGTGGTTTGAAAACTGTGACACCAGAGTTGGCCACCCTCATACAAACATACTTCAGTTTAAGGAGAAGACATCATTCTACTTAATAGTTTAGACAGTTAAGATTCAGATCATCCTCAAGCAGTTATTGAACTCTCAAGTATACAGATTTCCACTTAAGTAACTGTGCCAAAATTAAAAAAAAGAAAAGAAACGAATCTAACCCAAGAAATACGATGGAGCGCCAAATGTAACCAATTGTCAAATTACACATGGCTAGCACATGTTTCATTTTCCTGAAACATTTCAAGTCAAGTCATACATTCTCAGTGGGGTTTCCTGTTACTATATCTAGCCTAGCATACCAGGTATGTACCTATAAATAATACATTAAGGACAATCTAACTCTTCCTTGAAATGATGTCATGATTCACCACATTGATGCCGGCCGGCTTTTGGCTGTACTCGTATGTACATACATATATACATTGTATAGGTACTACGTACTCTATTATTTTACGAATCACTTTGTTCACTCGCGTAAGGCTTTATGGCAAATGTAAGTGGACTATGTTAATTTTCGTAAACTGTGCCTAATTTTAAGTTTGGATGATAACACAGCTATCTGTGTGTAGGCTGCCAAATCCTATGATTTGACAGCCTGAATGTAGAAATCTTTCTTCGTTTGATTCTGGTCAATTCTAATCTAAGTAAGAATGCATTTATTCAGTCTTTCATTTATATATTTATCATTGGTGAAAGTGATGATAAAATATAATAATCTATGTGACGAAAACACGCACAAGTCTCTGGGAAGATTCTTTATTATGATCATAATAATTAATTTCGTTTCTTTAATAATTAAAAGCCTTGAATATAATCTATGGACATTTCTTAACTTACGCAATCAACAGAAAAACTTTACACGTAACTTAATTGTTAACTCGATGTAATTTAAAACTTAGCGTCATCGCTGAAAAACTCCAAGCAAGAAATGTAATAGTCAAGTGAAGAGCAAAAGGTCTCCGACACCATGTGTTGGAAAATAACAAATTGTATAACAATATCTTCGTTATATGATTGTTGTTTAAACATATTTGTTCTGTTCTTCTTATGTGTTAAGAACCATGAAATATTGTCTGTCTACAATTCAGTGTCTATATTGTGTTCATTGCAAAGTCGTAGTTGATTAACTGATCTGACTCATTAAACATGGGTGTGAAAACTGTGAAAATTGGGTGTTGTTTATTTTCTGACTCCGTGAAGAACAGCAACCTATTATAAGGCTTAGGTGGTTCCTTCAAATATTTTTTTTTTTACGTGGAATTGGTTTACATTTGACTACAGCCTAGGGTGTAACACGTTTACCTAGAAGATACCTATTAACTCTAGATTTGAAAACCCCTGGATTGTAGTTCGCAGGAAACACAGCTTCCGCAAAAGTGTTCCAAAGCTTTGCCGTCCGTACAATAAACGTTGAAGCAAAGCGCTGTGTTAAGGAGGCACGTTCATGTTATCTCATTTCGGATTTAACGCACATTGCATTTTTGGCTCCAGGATCTAAACTACTTACTTAAGTAAAATACCTGAAAAAATATTCTACGTACAAAAGAAGTATCTGAAAAACAGTAGCGACCAACAAAACAATCAGACCAATTGCGCAGTTAATGCATTATCTCGAATAACAATAAAACGAATTGAAACAAAACGCCCAGAAATCGCGAGACAATCGAAATGTGCTCGATTAGTTATCGATTGGAAACGTGCATCTGGAAAATGATAGCACGTATAAAGTAAACTTGTGAAGGCAGGTTCAAAGAATAAATACTTAATTTTATTTGTCCAATGACAAACAAGAGGGAACTATAAAGTTTAAAAACAATTTGAAGTTTATTGTGGCGAATTCTTTGTAAACGCTTTACAATATGAAAATAATATTTTCATCCCACCATCTCGGAAAAAGTATTTTTGCTCTTCAATATATGAGTGCAAAAGCCGTTTTTATTCTCTAGAGGATAAAGTAAATTGAATTTAGAACATCGTGTGTTACAAGTTTTTGAATTAAATTAAACGGAACGGTATGCACTTTACCATAATTTTGCCTTATGGTAAACAATCTTTATGGTATAAGATACTTAATAACCGATTTTACTAACTTCTTTCTACTTTGAAATAGTCAAGTTTGTCAGTAAGTTGATAATATTTGAGACGACATCGCTGTTTTGAAATTTTCTAACATAATAGCCTATCCTATTGTGTGCAAACTTAAATCAACATTACTTGCTTTTATCTAGATTTGTAATTTTATGAGCGTTTTCAGTATTCGACGTTAGTTTAATCGAAAGTTTAAATAATATAACTAGTCAGAAACATAAAATCGCCGCGGTGGTCTTTCCTCATGGCTTCATATCATATTGCCATAATGGGAATACGCCCACGATAAAGACCGTGCCGTGCCGTTTTAATTTGTTATTAACTACTAATGTACTACTGTAAGTATCCTACTATATATTAAAAAGATATAAATGTGCCAAGTCTTGCTTAAATTGGTTTCAATGAAAAATTTGGTGCGCCGTGATTGGTGCTATTCATTCATTCATTACTAAAATAATATCGTAAATTCCTCATATATGCTGAATGTTTGAATGACGTCATAATCACATATCGTAAACATGAAATGTTAGGCATAATTTATTGTTTGATTCAACTTCGATTAACATGCATGTGTTTTGGTACCGGCCTGACCTACGCAACATTTATATTGAGAGTAGATTTAGCAATATTTATGAACTCAGCTTGTTAATTTTCATTGAGGATGTATATAAATTATAGGTTTGTCTGCATGTCTAGACAAATTATTGGCGTACTTTGCTTATCTTACAATGTACGAAGTATGCTTCGTGTGACTTAGATTAGTTTGCAACCGTAACGTAGTTCATATGACCTATTTCTTTTAAACTAGTTGACGCTCGCACCCTCGCTATTATTTCAGTAGAAAAAGTAGCCTATGACACTCCTAAGACCTCATACTACCTACATACCAAAAATCATATTAATCCGTTCATCCGTTTTTGCGTGATGAGCGTTCAAATAAACAGATAAACAGTTTCACAGATAAACAGAATATCTTCTCTTCAGCTTTATAGATGTAAGCGTAACTAAGATGACCTTTCGTATTATTTTTTTGTCGCAAATTAGCTTACTTTTTCAAACCCCATTTAATTACTGATAGATCTAATATTTAGGCTTGAATCAGCTGTTAAAACAAATTCCTATTCTAGTCATTCCATACTGAACATCTACTTAGGCGATTTAAGTTGCATAATCAACTTACTATGAGAAAGAAAGCTAACTTGTCAAATATAATTTATTATATTATTTATTAATTAAAACGGCCAACAACCTCTTACATTAATAAATCACACACACATAATATTAAAAATTAAGCATAACAACAATTAAAAAAAAGAATAAAAAAAATAATTGAAGAATGGCAGATCACTTGTCACAAAAAATATGAGATCCAATATTTATTACGTACCTCGTCAATTTCAGATGCCCCCACTGAAGAAGCGTCTTTAGAGACCAACGCCACCGAAGCTCAATCCAAGAACAAATCCAAGAAACGATCGACATGGAAAGGAAAGTCGGACTTCAGTCACCCTTGGCTGCTGAAGAATCTCAAAGGCCACCCCGGGACTGTTCTGCTGGTCGACTTCTCGGCGAATTGCAAGTTTATGGCTGCCACCTGTGATGGTAAGTGTCTAGATGGTTTACCAGCTTTCATAGTATAAGTTTGTGTCGCTATGCGTGTTTGAATGTTTGAAGTTAGCGTTTGTAACTCAACAGCCATGTTCCAAAGGATAGTTTGCTGTAAAGTTTGTCTTATGTTGTTGCATAAAAAAATTAAAAATAATGTGGAAGTTGTATTGATTAATATTGAATTGAATATTGACTGCAGTATTCAAAAGTTGACATTTATTGGTTTTCAAACTTTCAGACAGGCTTTATGAACAAATCCAACGCATGCTCGCTAGTCGTATCTCTGATTTGACTTATTCATCATAGCTTGTCCAAATAGAGATCTTTGTACCTACTGATCTTTATACTCTGTGTGGATGATTCTCGAATATTTGTTACGATGTCTGATAAGGACTTTGATAGTGTTATTTTTAACCGTGAGCGTGCGAATGATTTGTTTTGTAAAATCGTATCGTCTTCATGGTAATGGCTGTCATTTGCGCACAATTTTTACATCTGTATTTGCGTCATTAGTTTTAATTTTATTCCATTCTCATCGTTTTAACAACAAACAGACTGTTGTTAGATTGTGATTAGAATATTTAGGTAACTGTATTTTTCTTATTAGAGCCATTATAATGGAAACATTGAAGCGGGACAGTTTTGAATACGCACATTTTTTAGTTCAAACAGGAAGTTAACTAAAAACAGGTCACATTAGATTACAGCGTGTTCATATACTTTCCTGTTTCATTTAATAATCCCCATCTAGGAAGGTGGAAATATGATGGTGGAAGGTTAAACAAACACCAAGACAGCTATCATCTTTCCATAAACTGTAAATATAGGAAACAGACGTTGCCACAATTTTATCGAAGAGTACCATAATTAAATCGTAAATGTTTGATGAAGTTGTGGCGAGTCAATGTCATTTAAATTTAGGCGTGAACACCTCCGCTCAAACAGAACATTCTTTGAACATCTGTGTAAATCAATTTTGATGTATGTTCCGTCGTAGGATGCGGTGTGTTCACGTCTTATCGTCGCTTATCGTGCAATCATTGGACTGTCGTGTGCTACCGCGCCTGTGACTTTCCGAATTTTTATCTTTTAATTAAACCAGTCTTAGTCACTAAGAGGATTTTGCATTTGATAAAAAGGGTAATTTCCCAACATTTCAATGCTAGATTTACGTTATCATTGCTTCATTCAACAGTTTAATAAATAATAGTCCAATGATTGCAAGTTGATGCGAGCGGGGTTCTTCCGTACAAGACCTCGCGCTTTTTGTCCCATTCCGCCACGCCACTGTTATGTGTAATTTGGAGGTCCACCGGTCGGAGCCATCAAGGCTGATGCTTAATCCACCACCAATTATAAGACAACGGAACTTGTCTTTTAACTATGTATTACCGCCTCTTCAGCGTGATATTAGCTTCTACTTGAGACTGACTGCGATGCGATTCTGAACTCTATTTCTTTAAAGTAAAATTGACAGTCGCAAAGCATTAGTCTCTGAACGTTTATTAAATCGCGCTAAAGATGTAGTAATACAGTTTAATGTACGTAGTTTTACAAAGTGGCATAGCATGCCATGATTTTCAATTACTATTTTGTTGCGCCGAACACAAGCTTACAGATCAGCTTCTTATATTATTGATGCATCTATCATAACGAAGATTCATAGATATTATGAAACCACCATTGACTTGAAACTTAATTTAAGCTTACGAACTTGACATAACCATATTATGAGCCAACGGAACAAGAAGCATAAATGTGAGAAGATAAGTTACTCATACACATACATATGTACATGTAACTTCCGAGACTGTGAGTCATTCGCCATAACCGCCGGGTAGGTTACATCTGGTCGCGTTCAGGCGTATCGCGTTAAATAAAGGTTACAGTCGGTAACTACACGATTACGCAAAATGAAAGTGTAACCTGAGGGGTTACACGGTATCCCTTCCCATTGCTGAGCTAATATTAGCTACATTTTCATACTGGTTTGCTATTTAGATACGTTTGTCGACAGAGAATAGCTATTGATGTGCCAGTATTGCACATCTGAATGTAGAGTTTTTTTTTCATTTTTTTTTTCACCAGAAACTCTAAAAAAAATAATTTAGAGTTTTTGGGGGTACAAAATGTTGACCCTTCTAAAAAATCTTACACAGCCTTAACTGATTAAACATTTTTTTTTTCCAACATAATATTTTTTTTATATTCCAAATCATTTTCAAATTAACATTAGGACACTACTCGTATTTGCAAATTACTGTTGACTTCTTTTTATTACAATATAGTATTTTCTGCCTATACCACAATAGTAAATATGTGTACCTAGGTCTAACTGAATCTAAAATAACTCATCATATCAGGGAAAGACAATGTAGAAAACTATTGACTCATACTTTTGTTGTTATAAATAACATGTACACTTTTAAAGTAAATTATCATTGTATATACTACATACATACATATATACATTAATTCATAATTCAAAAGTTATGTGTTATGGATAAAACGAATAGTTGAGAAATTTTTGTACAGGCAACTTTTCATGTAAAATTTTATTTACGCTTAACGTCTATCTTGATCATTTATTTGCCCACGATTTATAATCTATTTTCTGTTGTCTAATTCGCTCAGAAACTGCACAGTATTCTGTGGCTACTCCAACAGTGAAAGGCGTGGAAAATTGTGTGAAATTGATTACGTTTACCGACTTTCAGACGAGGTTTTACTTCCGGGCGGAACGTTTAAAACAGCGATGCCAATTTGCAACTAATTATTAAGGTGTCTGCTTAACAATTACTTGATAGATAGATAGATGGACAACACTTTACTGCAACACACAATATAAATAGAATTTGAGCAACAGAAAACCAACTTATTTTAGTGTCACTAGAGGCATCCTTGTCGCTAAGAGCGATCTCATCCAGGCAGCCATTGGAAGGAAAGTATCAAAGTTAAACGATTATAAAGGACGAGGTATACCTACTATTTAATGAGGAATAGGCATTTGAAGCATTCGAAATAATCTGTAAAAGTATCAGATAAGCAAATTTGATTAATAGACGTTGTGACCAAAGTCCGAACTAGTTTTTTGACACCATTAAATAGTTGAAAAGACTAATATTAGCAATACGCATGCTACTTGATAATTCTTGTCATATACATATACAGATATATAACATATTCGTATAGCATAGCGATATCTAACAAATCAAAGTTATCTTAAAAGATTTATCCGTAATCTATGACGTTTTCGGTCAGTAAAACAGGTGCTTAGTATATCAAGAACGCAGCTTCCAACAATATATTCAAAGCAAAATTGAAGTTGTTACTTTTAAGTAACACAATCTACTCAGTAGATGAGTTTTTAAAATCTAAATAATAAATTATATAAATTTATATGACATTGACCTGTAAATTGACATTTATTAATAAATTATTTGTATTTGTATTATATGCATGTACATAAATATTACATACTTTATGTACTTTATATGTTATATGCTGATATGTATTTGCAAAGCCTACATATCACTTTTCACGCTTACATTACATATTAAAATTGTGAATTACTGAACAATCATATTGATATCGATTTGTTGCTATCCATCTTCTTAATTTGTTTTAGTATAAAAACAACAAAATTAACATTGTACGAGTATTTTTTTACGATTTTCCCCATATAGCATAAATTCGTATAAAATCTATATTAAGCAAATTATGTGTACAATGTTATCATAGGGCGCGCCTTGCCGATAATATTGATAAATAGCCCAACACGGAAATTGGAATACGATATTTTAATCGCGCATTCGTAAAATTGGGCTTCTCCATGATAACCCCATAGCATTGCGATTTATATGATGCAATATTAGTATATTATTATAATATACTTCTGTAGAAAGAGCAGTGAAGCTTTGGAACTGAAAACCGAGATTTCTATTTTCTGAGAATTTCAATCTCGACATCTGTGAATAAGTCTGGGATTTAAAAGTAACTTCTAGGAAGGCGTGATACTTCTAACTATCGCGAAGCAAATTAAGCCCAAATTAACATCATTCGACCAAGAACATAATTTTGGGCTTCTGTGATTGGTGGTTTTTTTTTCTTGTTAAACTTTTGTTTTGGTCACTCACTGGTCAAGTATTTAGTCTTTAGGTGGATGAACGTAGTGGCATTTAATGTCTAAAAAAAAAAAAAAATCAAAATTCAATTGCGAAGATAAAATAGCTTTTTACAAAAATAGCTTTTTACAGGATGATTCCCGTAGTGTAGATTTGTCTGTAACTGCCGCCATGCTGTCGTATCAGTAGTAAGTAATGATTACATATTTATAAGTAACTTGATTGTAAAGATAACAAAATACCTGCTCATACTCGTGTAACGAACATCCATAAAAACTTTCATCAAAAGAATAGTGAAGAAATACCCACAATTCACAATAGACTAGGACATGCTCCACATTTCCTTATTTAAATACCTACTTATTGTAGTTTCCTTCTTTTAATTTATTTTGAAATTTTAATACATTTTCCGCTACTTATTGTTATTGAGCAAATAAGTCGAAAATCAACAATGTCATCATTATTTTACAATATTGATGAGTAATATTTCTTATATCTTTCCAATAGCGCTAGAAATAAAACACGTTTCTTGCCCACAATTTTGCCTACAACTTTTTTGGGATACAACACAAATTATACTATTTTCGAAACCCATATGCCATAAAGTATAACTAAATACAATGCAGTATAAAAGAGGACAGACCAACTAAATCGCTTCATTTCATTTTCATTTTGTATATCATTCATTATTATCCGCGCAACGAGAATTCGGGCCGTATTCGAATATCAAGGCATCAGCTTTTATTTATATTTACATGTATAATATGATTGATTTTTATTTTCATATCTAGTCCGTGAACTTAAGATATCCTGTCATTAACTTATCAAGGCAATTCAGATTTCTGGGTCCATTGAGACGCAGTATCGTCGGCCCAAATGATAATTTTCATTTGAGTAGGTATTTTGATAAGTAATAATCGCAAGAAAGTGCCTATGTACTCGTATTATCAAAGTCGGTCAGTATTGGCTCATATCTACGGTTATCTATCTCGGAATAATAATTATTGTTGTCAACTGCACTGACGTTTGTGTACTTCCATCTATAACTTTGGCTAGTACTTATAGGTTTAAAAATCGCCTAAAAACCTCTTTCTTCCCAAGGGTTGTGTAGTTTTCGGAAAACTTCTTCTGTATAGCATTTAAAAGATTTGGTGACAGCAGGTCGCCTTGTTTAGGTTTATCATTATTTACTAACAAACGTTAAAAATAAAAAACTTTATTTTACATCATGTGTATTTGATGATGAAGAACGATTAATTAATATTAATGCGCACACGCAATTACATAGTACTTATTTTTATAGAAGTGAAGTATTTCCTGACCATTCATTAACATTTGAATTATGAATTGACTTGTATTTTTGAATGCTACCTAGTTCTAAAATTATACAAAATCAAGTTCAAGATAAAAATATATATAAATAAATATAGGTAGGTAATTGAAGACTTGCTTGGATGCCATTCTGATAAATATGTAGCGTTTTAAAAATATGCAAAAATGTAATGCAAACTGAGACCCATATTTATATGTTGACTGGCCTGTTAGCTTAGTTGGTAGTGGCTCTGCCTTCTAATCTAGGGGTTGCGGGTTCGATTCCCGCCTGACACAAGTATTTATGCATTTTAAAAATGTATAATTTCTTGTGTTGAGTCTGATTGTTTGTATGTTTAATAAGTATGTATTTACAAAAGAAAAGTATATAAGTATTATATCCGTTATCTAGTACCCACGACACAAGCGTTTGCTGAGTGTGGGGCTAGATGGCGCTGTGTGCAATGTCCCGAAATATTTATTATTATTATTAATATTTATATCTATTCTCAAGTTATGTTTTATACGAGTATACCGTGGTTATGCTTTTCATTTCAGGCCGACAATATTATCAATCTTATTTGCAATATTCATTACCATAATATAAAACAAATTCGCAACAAACAGATGATATAACACTACAACTGTTACGTATATCTTCTGTTTGTTTGACTTTGTTTTATATACCACAAGAACTACCTTATTGCCAAGAGAGATCTCTTTACGGCTGCTTGGACTTGTTTTTGTATGAGTAATTCTTTTTTTTGTTAGAAATAAGCAATTCTACGCTCTTGTTTTAAAATTTTGCTGCAATTTAGCTTCAGTTTAAAATAAGCAAAATTCTACCGACATTTTCCCTTCTTACCATAAAATTAGCAAATATAATTTTCTAAAAGCAAAGAAAAAACTTTTTAAAACTGTAAAGAAATCGGCGTGGAGAATCATTTTCGCGCTCCATTTGGTTTTGTGTTGATTTACCGAGTCGCGATAACCGAATGTTAGTTAGTTATACGTATACGTAAAACATATGTAGGTACGTGTGTTTTTCACGCCTTGTTATTATTTGACAAATATACTCAACTAGACGTCTAATACATAATACCGATGAACTTGTGTCTCTATGCACTGAAATTTCAGTTAAATTGTCTCAGAAACTGTGCTTAGTTGATTTTAATTCTTTATCGTCCAAGCTTGCTTTATTCGACTAACAAGCATAAACTATTTTGAATTTAGTCAGTTTAAGCAAAACCGAATGTTTCAGAAATGTTAGTTGTTTTAGCAAGCCGTTTATCTATCTATACGTATAATAAAGCTGAAAAGATTCGAAAGACTGTACATTGAAGATATTTTTAAAAAATTGTTTGGAGATACTTAGAATTGATAACAAAACACGTTCCAACAATTTATAAAAAGAAATCTGTTTCTCTGTCTCTCTGTTTATCTTTTTCTCTGATTGTCTGTTTTTATAAATACTCATAACGCAAAAACGTCTGTACTGACTGATTTTTGGTATGTAGGTAGTATCAGGTATTAGGAGTGCCATAGGCTACTTTTTATCCCGAAATAATGCGAGCAAAGCCGCGGGCATCAACTAGTCGCATTATATTTTATATATTTGGGCATAATACAAAACCAAGATCAAGCAAAACAAATGACAATCACGGACGATTGAACTCTTTTGACAGTCATCGGCGAATTTAAAATCAATCGCTTACTTACTTGTTATAACTCTTAGCAATACCAATACGGCTTCGGCAAGCCTTAACCCATACCTACAAGTAGAGACTACCGGAATGGGCACTATTAATTATTCTGCCACAGGGTCGGACACCTCACGAGCTGTGACCCTGTTCGCTTTGTTTATACCTAACTGACCAACTGGGACGTATATGTGTAGTGATGGCCTGTGGTCTTACCTGTGTTTTTTAGCTAGTGGATAAAGCCGCTAGGGGATTTTTGCGATATAATGTGTGTTTAGGAAAAGTTTCGTGTCATTAAACCCTAACATGTGATTAGACTATGCGTTTTCTTCGTAAGAATCGTTGTTTTCTTTATGCTGGATGATTAAATCCAAGATTTTGTTTATGCTAGATGTTAAAATCTCAGTTCTAGACTACAACCATATAGCTTACATTTTAGTTTTGCATTTCAGCGCATAGCAGTAACTAACTTGCACATTCGCAAAATACTACTTATATTTACAAAATCTAAATGTATAATATATACCTATATATATATAATTATATAGTACCATCTGATTCAAGTTCAAAGAAAAGGTAAGATTTAAATAATTTCAGCTGCTTGACTCTCATGGAAGACCTAAAAATCCTAACATAAAAAGTCCTAAACATACACACTTTCGCCTTTATTAAATTAGTGTGATCTGATATGTGATTAACAGTCCATGTGCCGACATTTATGGTCCAGTTCTGCGGAGACCCGTTAATTTGGATGAGAGAATTTAATTGGCTTTATTTATGATTTTATTTATGGGTTTGTGAATGGTACATTATAACAGTAGTATTTTTTAACTGTATTTAGAGGTTTTAGTCCCATGAATGAAAGAGCAGGAAAAGGTTTACCTACTCAAGTGGAAATGATTTTTCAGGCAAAAAATGTTTCCTTGATTCACAGCCGTTTTGTTATGACGAAGGCCAATGCTTACCATCAGTTTGCATTAATGATCGCTTAATTTTAGGAATAAATAAATAACCAATAAATAAATATTCCGAGACATTGCACACAGCGCCATCTAGCCCCACACTAAGCAAACGCTTGTGTCGTGGGTACTATTCGTAGATAACGGAAATATACCTTTTCTTTTGTAAACATACTTATTTTATGCAAAGAAGTCATGGGTTGAACTTATATTTTTTATGTGTAACCAGACCAGATTTGATCTAAATCACGTTAATTAGTTTAAAGTAGTTGAATCATCTGCGACCTCATAATTTAACAAGTTTAATTATATAACACGACATGGCAACTGCCGGTTAACTTTGTTGATTGTCTGTGATTACTACCTGTTTACCTAATTATGTTAATTTATTCTAACTGTTGGAGCAATATGTATAGTTTTTAACCGTAGACGCGAATGGAGGAGTTTTAGAAGTTTGACCTGTTTTTGGATACATACAAACATGTATGTCTGTGGCGTCGAGAGATGCTTCCAAACGTATGGATTCGATTTTAGTCTAGTTTTTTGTCTTAAACGACTAAATAGAAACTTTTGTAACCCATGAGTCAGTCTATTTCCAACCTTTTAAATTCATAATTTGAATCTTAATTAATTCTTCTTTATGTTACATCATGTTACATACATCTTCATCTTTATCTTTCTCTCTAATAACATATTCTTCTTTATATAAAGCATACCGGAAAACGTCTTAACAGATTAACAGTAATTTTATTATACTAACTTCGTGAACTACATATTACAAACGTGAGTTCTCAACATAAATAATTCATATTTACAGAACCAACATAAAGCTTAGTTAACTTACAATAGTAACAAGCTGAACGGAGCCCGTGTGAGCTCATAAAAGGCAATGTATGCAAATTGGAACTGGTTCTTTAAATCTATTAGATAGACTAAATTTAATATTTATAATTAGTTTTAAAAATAATAACAATTTATGATAATAAATGAACAGTAACGTTTTGGTGCTTCTCTGTATGTGATAAATAATTTAATTTTTGGATGGTGGTTCCCTGTTTAGGATAATAAATTAAATTTTCGGGCCAAGTTCTTTGTCATTACTTATCAGTCGATAAATAAAACCCCTTAAGTATTTTAGGAACGCTTAACACCAAATAATCTATATTCGCATAAGAACTAACGCTTACCATAGAGTCTTATTATCAGATATTTTGACTTTGAATTTTGATGCCATGCGTTGCAATTTTTTTTTTTTTGGCAGGACACTAGTGGTGCCCCAGCCTACGTACCTACTACGTATTACCGCTCTATGGCTATTAAACTATAGTGATAGAGCGATAAGAGAATAGGATATAATCTGCTGAAAAGAGGAATTGTAACCTCTTTAACAGCTTGTAGTCTTTCATTCCAACCGAGCAAACAAGCCCTAGTAGATTAAATGTTCCAAACCGTACCGGAACAATAATAATGTTTTGTGGCTATATAAATGTCGTTATGGTCGATCAGTGCTGTGGCGAGGACGCGCGCCCTAGGTCGCTCCATGGCCACTCTTCACGCGTCATTGCGTCTATACTCTGTACTGGCTTACTAGGAACCTTCGAGGGGCGGATTTAGATCAAATCTACATAATGTTATTGTTTTTGGTCTATGACTGACTGAATGAGGCTAAAAGAGCTGTTAAATAGTGTTTTTATTCATTACTTAAACAAACGTTGCTGATCTAGTAAAAACATTACAAACTGATGTTTCAAAAGTTGCGATCATGATCAGTAAACTTTCTACTTGAAAGTATTTTCACTCCCTTGTCTAAATTACATTTATAGTCAAATTGGTAAAAAAATGTACATTCAGATGGTAGCTGTTGAAATTTTATCAATCTGAGCCAGGTTATATTAATTTACTACTTAGTAACCCTGTATACTTATCCACCAGAAGAGACTCGTGACTATTGTAAACAAACTGCCCTCTAATTGCCTGCACTGAATTCAGGGTCTGTTACATTGTTAAGAATAGCTTCCACTAATGACTTGAGAGACTATGAGACCATCGCTCTAATGCAGACTAGACAGATACGTCACTTTTATCACTGATTTTAAATAATATATTATAACACCGTGGTAATCCGGTAACATAAGCTATAAGCCTGTACTCACAAAACATAATAGAATATAATTTATAAAACGTTGAATTCTTGATATCCTGACATCCAATTGAAAATCTCTTCAGAATCCAAAGAGGCTCTTTATAACTGACAACACCGATAAAAAAATTAACAATCTTACAGCGAGTCCCCTATTTTAAAATAACATTTCCAATTATGTAATATATTTCCTTTAAATATCAGTAATATGTAGTTCTGTGTGTAATTATGTTTGTATGTTGTTACTTTGAATGTTATATTTGTTATTGTGTTTTATTTTTAAATTATCTAATATTGTGTTAAGTACGCCAGCTTTACGGATTTCCTCTAGTGTTGTCCAAACTAGGTTACCTGGAAGAGATCACTTTAGTGATAAGGTCGCCCAATGTCCCTGGTTACCTTCCACCTTTATGTAAAATATGTTCTTTTTATTTGGTGTACAATAAAGTATATTTGATTTGATTTGATATGTATCTAGAGATACAATTTATGTAATTGCAACATTTACTTAACAATGAATATCTAGTGATATTTGATTCTGTCTGAGTTAAAAAAAACAGGAAAACTGGTTTAAAAGTTTACGCTGATGACTTTTAATATTTATTTCGGAAATACCTAGATTTTCTGTTATTTTTTCCTTAGCGTTCGTATCGAACCGTTTAACAATAGAGTTATTATTATTGTGTGAATCTTATAAAAAGTCTTCATAATAATTGTTGGTTACTTCAAGGATTTTGCAAATCGGTTAGTTTTTCTTGAATTTTTTGTTTTATAAATGCTTCAAGATTAATGTCGATATAAATATGTATGATTTGTGAGCCCTGTGTTATATTTAGATCCTTGTTAAAATTCTAAGCAGCGTGTCTATAAACTTGAGATGGTCAAAAGTATTGCAAGTTTGTTTCTTTTCGAGAATGGCGAATTCTAGTGTCGTGAGTTGAAGCGCCCGTAGCTCAGCTAGCGGAGGCAATCGCATGCGATTACCAAAGTTAAGCATAGGTTGACGCGGTCAGTTCTTGGATGGGTGACTGAAAAGTGCCATTCCATTTTGGGCGCTTCCGTGGGTCGGATGACACGTTAAATTGTAGGTCCCGGCTGTTAGTCTGGTACGGCAGTCGTTAAGCCATGTCAGAGGCCCTTAGGGCGTTTTGAAAACTCTCGACACTAGAGTTGGCCACTCTCATTCGATAAGAAGAAGAAGAAGTGTCGTGAGTTTTTAAACTGCCCCATAGGTCTCTCGACTTATCCTAGCTTGCTAACTATACATAATTATTATTAACGTGACTTCCAACTTTAAGAAGCACCGGTAAATGCACAGAACAACGATCGGGCCACATCGCCCCCGCGCGCGCCCCCCCCATAGAAGCGAAATGACTAATAATACGTGGTTCTCGTTTGGACCAGTAAACAGGCCAACCTAACCTACGACAGCGCTTGTCAGTCTGTTGTCAAACATAGTCCGAGCGAGAGAGAGTTTTCGGTCGTTTTACTCGGTTTTACAGCATGATAAACTATTAAATATGTCCTGGTGTCAAGTTAAAAATTGTAAGAACAAGTTCCAGTGTTACCGGCGTGAAATACCATCGGTAAGTAGTAAAATTTCGTAATTTTAATAAATAAAACTTTTGACATTTTGAATGGCATTAACACATTCGTTGTCATGACGACGCTACTTCTCGATAGCTAAGTGATGTGTAAATGGAACCTAGCAAATTATCGATAATCGATATAATGTATATGATGTTTCTGGATTTGTATGGAAATGTTTCTGGATTACGGTTTTTATTTAACACATACTTAATTTACATTTTCCAAAAAATCCAGTGTTAAAAAATAAATGGATATTGGTGACCGGTAGATACAACTGGTTTCCTCATAAAAATGCCAGAATATGCTCCAGTCATTTTGAAGATGATTTGATAATTAAATAAAATAGATAAAAATAAATTTGCTATAGTGATAGTTTCAGTCCCCGGTAAGGACATAGGATAGTTTTTATCCCACGGGATAAAAAAGTTTTTACAACGGATAACACCGCGGGCCATAGCTAGTTAACTATAATTTGTACTTAAATAATATAGTTATACTAAAGACATATATTTCCATCTTCGAAGTAAATGTGTAAATAGTCGATAAAAAAATATCGACATTGCACAGCCGATGAAGTTGAAGCGTACTGTGTACATGAACATCTCGTGCGTCGTAGTGTGCGTGCCGAAAGTGTGTTAGTTTTAGTAAATGGTGACACCTGTTTTGTATCGAATAAAGAAAGAATTCGCCTCTAGTCACAGAGCGACAAGCATGGACTTCAAAGCTCTGTGGGTAAATGCCACTTTTTGCTCTCTCATCCGAAGATTAGCAGCCGACTGTTTCTTCTTCTAACTTCGGTAATTACGTAGCTCAATTAGCTTAAGGCGCTTCCAGATAGAAATAATTATCGCTGACTTATTTAAATGTCTCATCATTTGCCTCATGACGTCAATGTCGTCTCGGCCTGTCATATTCTCTTATCTCCCATTTTAAACCTCATGTTATCATCAACATTGTTAGCTGGCATACTTTTCCTATGCGAATTTACATAAGAGTATGATAAGAATTATCTTGCATCGCCAACCTTGGGCTCACTTCCTGATTCAGATTCGTCAGTTCGACGCTGGCTGCGGATGTCACGTCTTTATTGTTCGTCAAGACATCAAGGCTTGGTTTTATTAACTCTTCAAATACCCATATACTATAGACAAAGATGTACTGTTGTATGGGATTTGAACAAAGCTATCGAAAATGTATTTAATGGTTTGTAGCGCCATGGCGTATAGGTTCAAATTGTAACTCACTTTTACTGTATTGTTATACACTAGTTAAGTAGAGTAAAAGTATATTCCCACATGGTTTTTTCGAGTCGTATTCCTGAATATGAAGGTTGTGAACCCCTGCGTATAACTATTCGGTCATTGGGGTTCTCTTAGGTATAAACAACGGGACAGGCAAAGTTGTTGTAGTTTAGAAAAGCCGTTTATACCAGTGTCTCTAGCCATGTTCGAGTATTGTGCCAAATAGGAGCTGAGCTCTAAATAGGAAAAAAAAGTACGACAAACAGTTCACTTACTTAACTATATCCAAGTCCGTTAACTTTCATAGAAACGTTCGGTAAAGCGTAGTCCTGTTTGAAGCCGTGACCGTGTTATGCGTTTGTTATTCAAGTTTCATAATGCTCGTACTAGCTTATTCGAGTATTCCTCGATTTCAATTAACCGGAACACACGCTTGTGAGTGACTACTCGTGTGGAAAACGGCTGTAATACATTTACACTATTTACTTTTTTCCTTTTGAATTATAAGTTTATCGGCTTAAATCGTATTCGGGCGATAGATTAACTGTTTATTGCTATCGTAAGACCAACTGCCTAAGAAGCTACGTAACGCATACGAATGATGTTTTCTTCGTTTTATCCAATGAGAGTTGCCAACTAAAGTGTCGAGAATTTTCAAACGGCTCTTAGGGCTTCTGACACAGTCATGCAATGACTAAACTGTCGGATACTAGAACTTACGAGTAATGTCATCCGACCCACTAAGAGTCTAAACTAACTGTAATTTTACGACTTACAAAAAGAGCTATGATTCAATAGCTCTTTTTGTACATTAGGTTCATCGGGCTTTAGATATCACTTATCTTTCCTTTATCAAATATCTTATAAACCCACGGTAGGCGGCCACAAATTTCAAAACTCTTTCACTTTTCGAGCGAATAACACTATTCTCATAAGTTCCTCTAAATACTCGTAAACACAATCCGAATGGAAGGCCGGCAGATAAAAATAAATCTGCGGTCAACAAATGCTCAGGTAAACCTTGGCTTACAAGTGTTACAGACATTGTGGTCGGCATTCATCTGAGGAACATCTTCAGTTTACATTTGTATGTGAATAGATTTTGATTCCATCTTCGTTTTTCTGATCAGTATAGTCTTTTTTTTTAAAATGTCTGATAGGATCCTATCCTAAAAGGTCATTTGAGTACAAATTTTGATTTAAGTATTTAATAAATCATAATCATATCGAATTCTGACTAACCAATCGGATAACAAAAGTTAGGAACTTCAATTTTATTGCTTTTCATAGATTAAAAATAGGAGATAAGATAAGTATGTCTTTGTAATTTTTTTTGGTTGTCATTACACCAAAAAGTAACATAATGAAAGAAACTTAAAAGCTAATTGATTGCACATTGGGCGGCATTGGGCACATTTTTTTCATCCAGGCAACCTATTGAATGAATAATCTATTGATTTAGGATTATAAGCACAACAGTCTACAATACAATCTACAGCCTTTCCAACCCTCTCAAGTACCTACAAGCGAGCTCTAAGCAACGAACACAATGGGACATTAAATTATACGACACGACATACTCGTCGAGCACGCTAGCTTGACGCTGCGACCTCTGAAAGGTAAACTTACCTTACCTTAAACGTAGACATAAAACAATTGTAATATTGTCTGCCCTTCTTTTGCCATCACATCCATTCCATGTCAAAACCGTAGGTTTTAGGATGTCATAAGAATTCGCCGAAACCCCATAGAAGCATTTTTACATCTTCGAATGGACTGCCTAAGCTATTTTGTAAGCGTGCACTCGTTTCAAACAAACATAGTGTGTCATACCTCCTTAAGATTCATTCGGTACCCGACTTTCGATAGTGCTTAGATACTATGTTGACTTATTATTTTCATGAAAATCTATTGGCAAGGTCTGTTTTAATGTTGAAGGCCTAAACTGTTGAAAGTACGTGCTTTGATAGCTCAGGCAGGGTATATACTTTCTGCGTGGTATTGGAAACTCTGATTTGGATGCTCCAGTTGTGTTAACGGCGAAAGTGCAACTAATGTGTATTGCATAGTTGTTTTTATGATTACCCTTTTATCATACCAAATTTTAACTCGCTTCTTTTGTTTATCTACCTAAAGTAAATCTCTTCATCAAAACTTTTTCTATGATAATGTAAATAGAAGAAATACTATCACTAGAAAACAGATTATATTTAGTATTTCCATTACATGTTAAATTAAAACCTACTTGAGCCTATGAAATTATCACACGATTTAAACAAAGCTAAGGAAGGAACAAAGTTGAAATGATTATTGCAATTATGTAACGCTATTATTCTGTTCCCACGCCTAGTTACGTGTTCTAATTGTTATTATTTACATGACAATTTACACAAAAATATTTTACTAGGAAATAAAAACTTATTTTGACAAATACTATCACACTTTTATAGTCATCATCATTATTTCCTTCCAGACAAAAACAAAAATATTACAAACAATACGACACATGTATAATTATACACTTTATTTATATACCACATGAATTATACAAGTCTAATGTTCGTTACTATGCATGTATAAATCATTTACTTGTTGCATATGCCGTAGAGCCATAGCACAATTTAGTATTAATAGATTTAATTAACCTGAATTTTACTACGGGAATTCGCTGTAATTAGCCAGTAACTGCTCATCGGCAGGATCACCTTGGCATGGTTTAAGCATCATCTATAGACAAACTGATTTAATTCCATGCCATCACCGTCTTGTCTTAGTAGTTTTCCTTAGCTTTTTGCTGCGGAGCAAGTTTTTTATAGGCATGAATTCATTTCAACGACCTAATCTTGATATGTGCTTTGTTACATTTCATGTGTCATTGATGTAACAGAAAGATTTTCAGATATACACTTATCTGTATCAATCGCGATAAATGATTGGTAAATTTACAAGGAACTAAATGAATGCGTCGGTCAATAACTCCGCATACAAAACAGATTTATCGTTATGACGTTTGCCAATCGCAAATATTTGGGGCTGGGAGGCTTGTTTTAAGTATTTCTGGTTTTATTAGATCTTTCACCTTTGCAGTGTTATTGTGAGTGACATTGACCTCGGAATTGAGATCAATATTTTGATTCCTTGACATTGTATATTGATGAAGTTCGTTTGAGTCATTATTAATTCCTCGATATGATAATGTGGCGCACCTCTAGTTTTGTTCATTGCATAGATGTAATTTTTTATCAGTTTATCAAACAATTGATAAGTTAGTCATTGCGTAGTCATCTCACGACGTGCCTCGCCTCCTTCGATTCCACTCGATACTTATTTCCTACTCGATAATTATTACTTCACAATTACGTAATGACTTGAATCCACATGATCACTTTGCATGTTAGAATATGTCTCTAACCATGTTTGGGTATTTGAATTTACCTACAATATTAAATCTTTAAGTTCCGCCTTCGTACAAGCAGTTAACTTGTTTTTTAAGATAAAATGTTACAATGATGTCGTATATTTTTCTGTCTAACAGTCTTCGATTGTATTCTTCCCATATTGGTGTATATAGTGCTTTTATTTGTTATTATGTTGCAAATTGCATTCGCTTTTCCCTTTTGTTTTTGCTGTTTTATATTATTACACGTAGTTTTTTCCAGTTTATTATAATGTCTAGGCCATTACTTACCAGCTAAAAGAAAATCTAAATGAAGCGATGTAAATGCTAATGGACGGAATGCCATCGAACTGCTATACGACATTGCAGAGCGGCCAGACTGTATAAGGATTTGCGATGCTCAGACAGCCCATCCCGCGGCGTTGTCCGCATTTTTATCAAACCGTTCACTTCTAACTGTTTGTCCGTCTATTCACATTACTTGTATAGCCTGTTCGAAGATTTCTTATATTTGTGAGACCCCATTTTTTCTCGCATCTAATTCGATCTCTCATTCCCAACTAATACAACTTGTTAGAACCGTTCGCGCTCGCTTCATTTTGCCAATTAGTGTGTAGTTGTAACTGAATTGTACGACTGGGCATTATTTAATCAACAAAAGCTGGCTCGCTAACTCGACGCTCAAGGCCATTTCCGCCTCATTATGTCGACCAATGAACATCTTCAGGACTGTCATATTACCATAATGACTTGTAATATATATTGTAGATTTAACCAGGCCTCCCTATTTAGTATACAATTAATAACTTATACCGATATTTTGGCCATTATTATAAAGCGGTAGTGCGACCTGATGACCTCTTCGTGTATAACTTGTATTTTATCATTAAATTTCGATGTTATGGAATATTATTGAATGTTAAAACTACGCACAATTTTCCATAAAAATTTATTTAAACACAATGTTACGACGTTAGCGTGTCAATTCAATTTATTATTCAAGATGGGAATTACGGATTACCTAAATCGTTAGCAATTAACAACTCGAATAAATACCAATTCAGGTTTTGTTATTTTTAAACTTGCAGTCATTTAGAAGCACACTATATTACATAATCTCTCGTATTTCTGCACACGTACAATTCAGTAATTACTCAGAACTGACAATGTTCATATTCAAAACTGCATGACATGAATTCTCAGCATGAACCCGTAACTTGAAGCTCTATATACCGTGTTTATTAGTATCTAATTAGTGGTACAAAGTAGGTCTATATTTGCACCTAACCTTACATCTAGTACCGTCATCGCTGATCTCATAATGACAATGCGTGTACTAATGTTCTCAACCCGCATCTCTGACGTAGGCGCGATTATTTCTGTATCTCCATTCTCTTCAAATTACTCCAGCTTTACTACGATCCGCTTCCTCAGTGCTTATGTAGCGGATATTTCCATTTTATTCAATTCTTGAATGAATCTCGTTAGATTGTCTTCCTTACTTTTGGTGTTTATTGGATTTTAAAGCGCAATGACTTCATCGCCTTTAGTAAACTTAAAGTTACTCGTACACCGAACTAGTGTTTTGATCAAAAGTTTGGTTTGTTAGTACAGACAGTTCCAGTAAAACTAGCATATTATTACGGTTTTCTGTATAGTGTCATCACTAATAAATTACCTACTTACTACAATGTAAACAGCACAAAGAGTAAATACTGACTTTATATAAATTAAACTGCAATTTTCGCCGTGTGCTTATCGTGTAGTTTATTCAATTACCAACGTGGTAAAAGTAGAGAATAATTCTTAACATTTGATGTTTATGTTTTTGTAACCTTGACATTTCGCTTAGATATCAAATCGCAACTATTTAAGTAACATGAAAATATTGAAAATAGTGTCAACAAAACTTGATTTCGTAATATTGTGAAGTTTACTTTGAACTACGATATGATGATTCAGACTTCGGTATCTACTCTAGACAGTTTTCTTTATCCATTTCCTAATCTTCAAAATCGGACACGTCTCTTAGCAAAGATTATATTATCTGTTAGCCGTGAACAAAAGAACGTTTCTCGAAGTAAATTACTATAAAATATACATATCTCATATAAAATAGTGTTTCCAGCGTAGATACGTATCATCACCAACCAAATACGTCTTGTGGCAATGTTTTCTTTATTAACATTGTTAGCGACTGTCGCTTGCTCAAGCCAAGACAGGTCTTACAAATCTATTAGTGAACCCTGTGATGTTGTTGGCAAAGCAAAAATATGACAAGACAATGCCACATCTTCTAGATTTTTTGTAGATCCGTTTCATACTATGTAAGTTGTTTCTATGGCACTATGACTTCAGTCGTTTGCGTTCGGCTGTGAATTGGCTTGTACCAGTTTAAACCGCTTAAAGTAACTATTGTCAACTGTCCAATTGCTAACCTTATCGGACTTAATGATAGCTTTTATGGCTCTAAAAGCCATTAATGTGAATCTAGGTCCATCCCTAGAACGGAACTCTCTTCATTCGTATGTATCGCCAGATTCCGACCTTCCATTGTGCGCCTCTGTAAATAGACGGTGTTTAGTGCGTGTACATGCTAATTTAGCGCACACGGTTTCCTCGGATGCTGCGCCGCTTCACGAATTTGAAAGCGAAAGGTGATATTTTTTTGAACAAAAGACTCGACTGTCCAAAACGGATATGACTCCGGAACAGTTCCGCTTGACGACGGTAACGGTGCTCGCTGAAAATGCATTACCGTTATCTTTTGTTTATTAATCGATCGTTTGCAAGAACATTAATTTTATTGCGAGTGTATGAGTAAAACTACATCCGTCAGTTAAATTATTTATTTCAATGGCTTTATTTACAACGTTGTAGAATACATGGCGAAGCATAGATATCAAACTGAACAAAATAATGTAAGAAATCAGTTTTATTCAAAATATTGCTAGTCAAAATTTTTTTTTGCTATACAGCAGTATTATATATCACTGATCTTGTGTAACATTCGAAAAGGATCAAGCTTATCGCCGAACGTACCGGTCATGTTATTTATTTTTATTTTGCGAACATAAATATCAGCTGTGATATAATCCCCGGGTTGGATCAAGTGATATAATGTATGCGGCGCGGCAGTCCGGACTACTTTCTCTTGAATTCGGTCGCGAAAGTTGTCTCCGTGCGCACTTTCTATGGTTCAGCGCAAACAATCGCACTGACGCCTGAGAATATAATACCATATTTCTCTCTTCCTTTTGTCTGTTGCGTGCAAACGAATTTTCTTTGTTATTGTCACGTACGGTTTATAATTCATGTGTACGCCTCACGTGTGCTTTATTACTGATATTGCTGGAAAATCTTTTGGAGTTTTAGAGCGTTTCAGTATCAGAATATGATTTTGTTTATCGTCCAGCAATGAGATGGGTCGACGACTTCACATCTGTCCTAATTGGACAAGACAAGCCTAGGATAGAAATGACTGTTTTGTTACGAGGCCTTCAATGACCAAAAAATCCTGCAATGGAAAAGTCAGCTGTAGGAAGTGTTGTTTTTTTCATTTGCGTGAATTTGTACCTATTGTACCTATTGTCGTTTCAATAGGGAATAATGCAAGCACATTATTATTAATGCTCGTATTTTGAAACTGGCTCTATTTATTACTATATCACTGACGTATATCCGGCTCGATCGTGGCATTAAAAAAATCATATCCAGGCCCTTCAGTCATAAACTGTGAAGTAATTTCAACACGATTTCGAATTAACTTCCCGCGATAACAGAAAGACATTACGTGTCTTATCATTTACGTTTGTAGTATTGATAGCGTAATCTATGATATAATGAACATTAGACATTTAAAATTGCGCGTAATTTATAATCGTATAGAAACCTCTTATGATGGTCTATAGTTAGTCTAGTCTATTTATTTGATATGTGGGTTGTAATACCTAGCGTTTTTCCGATGACTAGTAGATAGACTAGTAGGCATATAAAATACTATATTTATCGGGCTTTTGCACGAAATATCAATGTAAAACATATTTAAAATTGTGCGTGTGGGTCGGTCATTGGTCATAATTGATATGATGCATCCACTTCCGCCCGTATATTCTAACCACACACATAGGTATTAGGTATTTCTTGTGGCACATTCTCTGTACTCATGATTTTATCACTCTATACCTATTTGACAGATAAAGGATTTTCGTATTAATTATTTATTTTGTAGTATCTCTGTCTATTTTGATGGTCATAGCCGTCTTATACCAATATACCCTTCCGATTTGGCTGACACTTTCTTTACCTATTTCAATATCCTTTCGATCAAGTCTCAAATATTTCATCAAGTTTTATCTAAAGGTAGAGTAAAAACTACGTTCTATTCCTTGATACCTTAAATTGAAAATATTAACATAATGTTACACTACAAAATTCTCGGAATTCGTATTACCCACTATACCCAAACCAGAGACCCGAGAGATAAATGCATTTTACTACCTACAAGTTACATATTAAAGTCAATATACATACTTATATTTTCTCGAATCGAGCTTGTTCCCGAAGTTAGCTTTAATAGCTATTCTTAGCAGACCAGAACTCCGCCACTCTCATTGGGGAAATATTGATGGAGGAGAACGAATAAAAACATCTCATTGCGTCCTCCGTGGCGACCTTGTTCAGATCCGATATTAGGTAGCGGGGCATAAGATAAAGCTCATCATCATTATCATCCACAGCCCTTGGGATCCCACTGCTGGGTATAGGCCTCCCTTTGTATGTGCCTTCTGCGTCGATCTTGTGCAGACCTCATTTAAGTTGGACCCTTGACTTTGACGATGTCGTCGACCCATCTCGATAAAGCTCATATTTTGTAAATTCGCCTAACAAATGCCCACGTACAAATACTCCTATAGATATGGCAGTTATTGGTATAGTATTGTACATATAATATCATTGGTATAGTAAGGCGTTTGGAAAGCCGTGTGAAATGCCTAGACTAGGCGTAAGATACCGAACTGGTCCATCGACTTTCACTATCGACGCATCTAGACTCAGCAGTATCTGTGAAATATGTAGCTTAATATTATATTGAATCCATTCTATGATACATTTTTTAATTTTAAAGATCTATAAAATTGCAATCTATTTTCTGAAAGTGAAATCATGATAGTTACCAAAAGTTTATTAAAAATCATAAGATATATTGAAAACATTATTTTTTCTGAAAGTGAAATTCTAGCATTTAAAGTTTTACATAAAACCTGGACGAAATTTTCGATAGTTATCTATTATATTAGTACACTGTATTTTGCCAAAAAATAGCAATTTCTCCTTTAATTGTCCCGTTACTTCAAAAGAAATGACAATCGAGTGATAATCATCGTTTATTTTATGCATTCATGACATACGATAATTTTGATTTGATTGTCTTATCACAATTAGAATAACTCTAGCTACATAAACAAAGCAAAATTGGCTATTCTTTTAATAAAAATACTCAAAATATTTGTAAAATCTCAATCTGAGCACATACCTAAGCTAAAGTCCTAAACAAAACGGTGATGCCCCCATACGTATCCTCATATTTTTTACTCATTATAACTGTTCAGACTGACGCGAATCTAAGAGGTTTTCAATGTGAATGAACTCACCGATTCAAATACTTAGTCACCTCATTTCCAAGAACCATTAGTATAGAATGAATCCTTCGCAATTTTTTTACGTGTCTTCTTTTCTATGGCTGTCGTAGTCTTGACTATTTTTTCCTATTTAATAAATTGTATAATATCTGAAATTAAGTTACGTACCTATATATATAAAAAAAAACAAAAAAACCAAGTAAAAAAACCAGTTTTGAATGTATACTTCGCTTATTTGGGAACACATTCTGTTTTGTGTACCATTATAAATAAATAAATAAATAAATAAATACCTATGTCTAGCTATCATTAGCCTATCTAATAAACACAAATATATTGATTAAATTAAATATGATAAAGGGACTAAATATAAAGTGACTATATACCAAAAATGTGTTCGAGTTTGTGTTTTAATAGATTATTTACATGTGAATAAGTGTATTGTTTACATGAAAGATTCTCGAATCATCTTCATTGATTACTATGTCTATAAATAAAGTTACATTGTTGCCTCTCCTATAAAATAGTAATTTCATATATTGTGTCAATAGATCCATTGACCGCTATATTATTATTGCTACTAGTTATAAACATATACACACGTGTTGTACAACTACGCGTGTGTTAAACACAACCACGTGCTTATGTTCTACTACAAGCAATAAATTTATCGTATTAATTGATGTGTGTGTTTGTATTGCTATATCTATATGATAGTGTATCTGGCCCGTGGCTAAGTGTGAATGATGGATGGTTTTTCAAAGGAACTTACTCTCTTAATGCGATTAGTGAAAGATTTCCTTTGATTCATTTTTGTAACGATAAGGATGCAATACGATACGAGCATGATTTTTGATGAATTGTTATTAAAATTCATTCAAGACACGAAATTGCGAAGCTAAAGTCTGAAATGTTTAAAATGTCTGCTACTGCTGCCATCTATGTTGTTTACGTGAAACTACGTGAGCAGTCGGTGAGCCTTGTAAGGTCCGCAGCGACTTAGTTCCGATGCGCTGAAACAGATGGCGCCACTATTTGACATCGCAACTATTTTATTTATTTTTTTAAATCTGTTTAATAAAATGTAAAATAAATTATTTTATTTATTATTCGGATATCTGAATTGTTGTTCAACTGCTATCAATTACCATAAATTGTGCATAGAGATTACAAAAGGATACAATTGTTGATGTAAACAATCGTCTAGGCGGAACTGATAACAGTAAGATAGTAATTAATTCTGGGTACCTACTATGGCTTTAATTTCACAAATCCACGGTTTAGGTAAATGGCTTGCAAGACCTTGATGGAAACTAGGAAAAGAGTAACGATTTGTCTCCAAAGCAAACGCCTAAAGCGCGGAAGGTCCTCGGTTCTTTAACCTTGGTTGGGTACATTTACTAGTATTACCCAATTTACTTAGCTAATGTTTTCCTAAGTCCCTTGGTAACAAAAAACTACGCTGCTAGATAAAAAAATGAGCTAGTTTTGTTTAAATTATATCCGCGTGTAGTTTTTTTTTACTTTCAATGTGTTTACCTTTTTCTGCACTCCGCCTGATGGGAAGCAATTGTGTAGTCGAGTCTAAGATAGTCAAAAACTATTGTTATTAGAAATACGTGTTAGCTTTATACACACTGAAGTTTTATAATAATAAATTTATGTGTCAAATAAAGAGCATAAGATAAAGTTTGTACTAAAGAGCGAATATTTTAGTTTATGTAACTTCTTCGATGTTATCTCGCGTAATACAAGCATTGTGATACTCTTGGTTTTTTTGGTTGAGTACATAAAACAAATAAAATAGCCTTGTTTGCGTTTAGTTAAAGTGTTAGCATTTTTTAAAACTATTTCTACACTTCTAGGGCGCCCATGTGAGCCCTCTATTACCTTACAAGTTTCAAAAAAAAGAAAAAGTAGTGGTAGAGTTGCGTATGAGAATGTCATCTAATATTGTAACCGCTAAGTAAATTTCTTCAAAAAAAATTTAGCTTTTTTCCATTTGGTAATAGAGGCAAAACTCTCAAACCTTTTATGGTTCTGAGGTTATAGAATTAACATTGCATGTTGCAAAGTTTTATTACAAGGCATGAACAAACAAAAATATTTCACCTGGCATTACATTAGCTACAATATAATATTATTTATTTACATTATGTATTTATTTACACTTGTATACGATAAATTATTTTCTCTGATAGCAGTAAATCTATTTCACTATTTTTCTTTTCAGTATGGATTACATTATCTATGTAAGTATAACATGACTTTGGATACATTTAAGTACTTATTATTATTATTTACATATAAAATATAATATGCGACCGTATGGACCATCGAAACTGCACATGACAACGACTTTTGTGTATTAACAAATACATACGCTTATCCTATTAACAAAATGGTGATGGTATTAACGTAAGATTTAATTTTAAGTATTATTAAAGGCTTTGTATACAGAGAGTCGAGATATTATGAATTATTACGATTTTTTAAAGATTTTTATATAAATTAGGCGCCATCTAGCCCCATCTTTATGCGTGACAACAACTGTTCTAAACAAATTCGTATGTCATCTGATCTGTTGTAAAGATTTAACCCATCTAATGACATATAATTTATGCCCCTAAACAAATTATAAATAATGAGTTGCGACTAGGTTCTCGATATCAGTTCTATCCTATAGCAAACCTTGGTAGTATCAATGTCATCGAAATGTACTGAAAAAAATGCAATCTAACCTTGAAACGTTCACCGTTTTATACATTTTTGTAAGCACAGTTGAACTTGGACGATAAAGTAAAAGTAAATGGCTTAGAATCGACTTAGGGATAAGCCGAATCTAGAACCTTATGGATTGCCCGCCTAGATTGTTCTATACTTTATTCTTGAGCATATAAAATAAAAATATTTCTTGAGTTCGTTTTAGGCAAGCGTTCGAATTTAAAAACCGCAAAGTTACATCAAGATTGATGTATTCAAGTGCGATCCTATCCGTCTTAAAAAGTGCCTTGAAAATACAAAAACCAACAAAACTAAAGCCAAAAAGTACAATGCTCACGAAATAAATTCAATTCACGTCACGCTGTGTCGTTATAAGACAAAGCAAATAATTGTAAGGAAGTAGGAAGTTACTAGCAATGATGAGACTCATACTGCATACTCTACTATTCTTTGTAGTGATAAAGATATTGAAGCTGATAATATTTTGGTCATGAAACAGCTGCAAACATAATACTTATGCCTATTCATCTTTTCAAACGAATCGGTGCCCATCAATAGTATAATTATGAAAGCTAAGCATAATAGAAAAAACTTTGACAGGGTCGAAAGAGTCACGAACTTGAGGGCTCGTTAGAATAGGTCTACAAATAGAGATCGTTAAACTCATACAGTTCTCAGTACATCTATTTGACCTTAAGTCTACACGAACGGGGCAAATGTACCGGTGACCCCTTAAAAGACTGTATTTCGTTCACGTATCGGGTCGGTGCCCAACTTACTCGTACAAGCGTTTTCTCTAATATTCAAATTCAATAGATTACGTAGGCAGATAAAAATTAACTGCGTGGTGCGTGAAACTGAGATTAATCTTTGATTTCTCTACTTATAGACAGCGACATCGATTCACTGCATTTACCACTAAAGTCGAAAGAAACGCTTTATTTTTTACTGATAACTAAGAAAGGAAGGAAGGAAAACTTATTTTTATTTTACCAGAGTGAGAGTTTACTAAAATTCCGGGGCTTAAATTCCAAAGAAATTAACTTTCCTATGCTACTTTTTTAGGCTACAATGGTGCTTACCACCAGTAAATTTGTAGTAAACATAACCCCATTATGCGTTAAAGAGCAAATTTCTGCTTGCTAATTTCTCGCAAGCCCCCAGTTTGCTTAGCACAAGTTTGCATAAGGCCACGGTCACTAGATTCGCTAGCTGCGGCTAGTTTCAATATTAGCCGGTAAAAGGCTTCGTGGCAACTGGCAACCTTCTTTCCGTGACGGTTTCCACACAAATTGCGTGCGCTCGGATTGAATAGAGTTTACAACGGGTTACTGTTATCCACAGACCATAAAGCATAGAGACATCTCAATTCTTATCTATGTCGTATAAAAACTAATTGATCAATCAAAATATATATGCTTTATGGAGCAATCAGCAGACGACCAGTCTTATCATGCGTCCATGGCAATGCTATGAATCTGGGTGTATATTTGCATATATCTTATGTGAGCTTTTGTTATAGACTTATTAGTTACGTGGATTTATTTGGTGTGTGTACGAGTAAGTTAGTTTTCTCTCTCTAATAAGACGTTTAAGAAATGTAATATCGATGTTATTATCCAACCTGCGCTCGGTTCGCTTTAGTTGAACGTTACACATTCGGAGAAACTTTGTTACGCAACGTAATTATGCAGTGTCGCGATGAAGATTATTTTCACAATGTAGCTTTCAGATTTCACGAAACAAAAACTCGGTGTCTAAAAAAATCCGCAAGGTGAAATCGTGTCCTGACCTTTTTGGTAATTCAGTAGTTTTCACCAAGTTGCTACTTTAAAACATCCTTGTAACTGACATTTTCTAAAGACAGTAAAGCCATTCGATGTAAATATTAACTGTTTGTATTGCGGTAAATGCTTACCATCAGACAGCCCGTCAGCATGTCACGTATAATATAAATAAACAAGCTATTTAAAAAATTTGGAAGTTCATTGTGTCGACACAAACCGCTTGTTTTGTATGTGTGTCAGTCGAAACGTGACTATGTAAATGTCGGTGCGAATTCGACACTAATCATCATTCATGAGTTCATGACACACAAATTAGCAGTTGAGAACAAAAGCTGGAGCCCGTGCCGTTATTTCCGCTATCGTCATAGTGGATGCTGAATAAAACAGTGGCCATATTGTGATTCTGTGACCCAAATACTGAATTACTAATTGAAACTGAAGCGCCCGTAGCTCACGTGAGGAACATAGTATTTGTATGACCAAAGTTAAGCAACGTGCTCACTCCTTGAATACGAAAACCAAACGACAAAATCATTGCTTGAATGAGTGACTGAAAACTACTGAAAATTGTCATACAGCAGATATATAAGATATACATTTAAATTTCATATAGGACCTTTTTCAAGTGATAATTTTCCGTCGTGAATATCCACTCATGATCTAAATTTCATGTTTATTACAGAACATGAATTTCGTCTTTTTAAAAACTACATCTAAGATCACTGA
The DNA here is from genome assembly GCA_964023185.1 of Macaria liturata. Classification (NCBI taxonomy): domain Eukaryota; kingdom Metazoa; phylum Arthropoda; class Insecta; order Lepidoptera; family Geometridae; genus Macaria; species Macaria liturata. The sequence goes on along the minus strand of OZ026817.1, from coordinate 7,229,872 downwards.
AAAAGAAAATGTAGGAAAAGTCGTTTCTGAGAATATTTATTTATTTATTTATTTAACTTACAAGTTGTCCAACGGATACAGACACACAATAGCAATAATAATATAAACAAAAATCCAATTAAAGGACAACACGGGTAACAACACAATATACATACATAAAACTATGAACACAAAAACACTACACCTATATCAACAATACAAATACTCACAAACCTACACTTAACTTACTTAAAACAGAATAAAACTATACAATTTCATACTTACTAACAATAACACACAAATCAAACAAAGAACTCGCTGCTCAGGCGCCGCCTCAACGAAGCCAAGCTAGACCCGAATGGATCCAGCCCCAACCGTTTGTCAGCAGCATTGAAACTCACACTCGCTCTCACCAGAAATGCATTCTGGGTATAGTTGGTATGTTTGGGTGGAATATATAATAGAGGATTAAAGCGACCTCGAAATGGAGTACAGTTTAAGTTAATTTCCTCAACAAGCTCGGGGCAATCAACTAAGTTAGTTGCTATTTTTAACAAAAATATTATATCAGCAATCTCTCTTCTATTTACCAAAGGAAGTAAATGAAACTTATTGCATAAAGTAAGATATTTTTTTGATCTGTAAGGCACCTTAATTCGATAACATAGGTATTTCATAAAACGCTTCTGAATATTTTCTATACGAGATATGTATTCATCGTACAGAGGGTTCCACACCTGCGACGCGTACTCGAGTATGCTTCGAACAAATGTACAGTATAATATTTTAAATGTTTTAGCTTTTTTAAACGAAGCAGAGCTACGCATCATAAACCCTAGCGCCCTAGATGCTCTTTTCACTATGTTATCTACGTACCATCCATACCATCTTTGTCTTATTACCTAGTTCTGGCATTAGAAATTACCATACCAGGTAGAACGTAAAACAGACTAAGTACATACTTAAACCATGCTTAAACCAGTATTTATAATAGAGCGAAAGTAACCTCGTTCAAGAGTTAGAATCTTTGTGTCATACAATGAGATTGATGGGTTTCGTGTGTTGTAATTACGAGTCTTGTCTTATTTGATGCAGAATATGATGCGCTTTCAGTATCAGCTCTTATATCTTTTACCCACTAATAAATGTGTTCAGTTCACAATGACACTTCAAACTATTGTTATAAAGGCGAAATTTGTGTGTGAGTGTGTTTGTTCCTTCTTCACACTGAAACGGCTAAACCGATTTGAATAAAATTTACTGAAGTTACATATCTATTTCTATACATATAATCAACAATTTCTATACTTGAAATCCATATCAGAACACGGTTCAGCCGTTTTTAGAACTTTTGTCCGTTTATTTAAACGCTCATAACACAAAAACGGGTGAACGGATCATCATGGTTTTTAGTATGTATGTAGGTAGTATGAGGTCTTAGAAGTGTCATAGGTTACTTTTTCTTAAAATAATGCAGGTGAAGCCGCATTTCATTTCATTTTCTTTTCGGATTTTTGCGGGTAACACCTTGAAACACCGCTAGTAAGACACATGTGCTAACATGGTATGTTTTTCCGATCTCGCATTTGTAGTTTTATTTTTTCTCAACGTGTATATGCTCTCATTACACTATACGACATTACTACGTTACTAATGACGCCACTTTGGATTTATGTGATAAAGTTTCTACCGATTAGTTACTGTTGAAATGTCTCGGCCGTCAATTATGAACACAATTCGCTAATGAACCGCTTAACGCGCCGTATCGTAATGAGTATTATGCAAATTGACTCTTAGAAAATTTATATGGATTAGATTTAAATGGTCTTACTTAACAGTGACTAGTACATTGTGTTAACGGTGTCTTGTAGTGAGAGTTTTAACACAGTCATTGAAGTGAGAAGCTTCTTTACTATAGACTTGTAACTAAGTAAAATAATTGCTACAAGTATGTATGTAAAAAAACTAGAAATTAAAATTGTACCCACTTCTAAAATTATTGTATCGAATCTGCTTTACATTAGCATGTACTATGATATAATAATTTCCAATAGAATCACTTCTTATACCCTCAAGTAAAATTAAATCTTACCGTGTTAGCTCTAATTTTCTAAAGTTATGATACGTATATCTTACAGGACATTTTCAGCACATTTTTGTATGACTAATTATTTCTTGAGTTTTATACTGAAATGCTTGTAATCATTATAGCATTTTTTTTTAATAAAATTAAAACAACATACCAGAAACAACCCTAACAAAGGGCCTCCGCACCGCGGGGGGAATTCAGACAGAGAATTAAAAAAAAACGTTATAGCATAGCGCTTGTTATTCCCTGTAACCGTTATGCTTTTAGCTCCTGTTAAACCACAGAACGGATTCTGATGCGGTTTTCACTGAACGGGAAATTCGTAGGTTTATTTTATAACTAACAGCTCGCGCTGTGTTATAAATAGCCTATGTATTAATCCAGGGTCTAATCCACCTCCATAGGAAATGTGATCCAAATTGGTTCTGCTGTTAGAGCGTGAACAAGTAACAAACAAAGAAACACACACAAAAAACTTTCGCCGTCATACTATTGTAGGATTTCAAACCATGCAAAGGCGAGAGAGATCGACAGTAAATCTATTAAAGTTATTCTATTAAATTATATAATGATTGCATTTAATATAATAGATTGAGGAAGAATAGCATACAATTACCTGGTTATTACATTTTCCTATCATAAGGAAAGCCTACCGTTTATAGCGAACTGCTTCCGCTAAAAGATGATAATGATTAGATAGTTACCTAAACGGGTTTTGTTTTACATTTATGTAACTTTTACTGCCAGTTTGTTCGTAATTTTAATAAAGGTTCTTAATTGTTTAGACTTCCTTCTTTTGTACGAAATATTTTTATCTTGAGGGTAGCAAGTTATGGTCAAATGCAAACCTACTCCGTTAAAAACGATTTTACCGTTAGTTTTAATTTTTTCATCATCTAACGCTAATCATATCAAGGCGAACAATTGTAAAATTGTAATTTGTATGTTCCTGTATATTATTTGTACATAATACTATTTATCTACAACTCTCAAGGGTAGCAGTAGAGGCCAATCAGCAATCAATATTGTTAATAAGTGTCTTTTGTGGTTTTACATTGAATGATTACGTTTCAATACACGAGTTCACGCCATTTTACTTGACATTAAGTTGCGGTTAACTTAAATGTTCAGTCAGTTTTTGAGTGGCAATATTTGGCTCTACGTCATTTTAGCTATTACTAGTGCTAAGCCAATCAGTTGCTCTATCGAAATACTTAAATTATTTTGTTTAAGTTGTGATTAGATAACTTTTAACTTAATTAAATTAATCTGCTTTGAAAAATATATTTTTTTATTCTATTCTATCTAAAATCAGTATTACTATAAGCAGATGTGGTCTGTGCAATTGTTGTTGTAAAGTGTACACTCCATTAAATGCATCTCTTTAAATAAAAAAGTAAAAGAATATTACTTACTTGGTTAAATGATTTCTTATCTACAACTAGACGATACAAGGAAATAAGGAAATTTAAAGTGTTTGGTATTTCAATCTAATCACATCTAAGTAATTCCTATTAATATCACATCAAGAGTTCACCTCAGTTCAAACTCCTATGAGAAAATCTTAACTACACAAGATCATATAAGGTCGCCCAATGTCCCTGGTTCCACCTTTATGTTAAATATGTTATTTTTATTTGGTGTACAATAAAGTATATTTGATTTGATTTTGATCATATTAATACTCTTATTTTCGTTACGATCGTTTTCCTCGATCCGGTGATTTTCTAGCGCGTTGTCAGGTACGTATGTTTACGTATTGGTTTTCCGTAAATATACGGACGCAAACCCTACCGTGCTATGTTGACGTCATGTTTGTGCATCCTCTTATATTAGTCTCATATCCTTGTTTTATATACCTCGTTGTTACTGGTTTAGCTGTGCTGTATATACTTACTTTTTATGATACAAGAAGTATTTTTCATTTAAGTACATATCAAAGTGCTGTTATTAATTGGATTGTAATAAGTAAATCATTAGTCTATGTGTCATTTTTGTTTAAAGTATCACCGTAACAAAATGTATCACTACACCGCACAAAAACCTGTTATTGGAAAACAAATTATGTAGCCTGGTGTAAGCTTTGTTTGCTATGTTGTAAGTTATATGTTTATTGTGTTTAGGGACACTGGGTTATCAGGCATTTGACCAGCAGGCTACCATAATCCACTCTAGAGTAAATATCGTAGCAAATTTGCCGAAGTAATCTTCATCAGGTTTTACTCCAACTCTACCAGTAGCTCCATAAAATACTTGATAAAGACGCAGTCAAATGTGATTATGTGCTGCCCTCTGGTCGTGCAATCTAACTACTGGGCTCGATACTACATCTAACGGCGTATTCGCCTCACATGTCTACAAGCGGAGAGGGTTAATAATGTAGAGACTCAAAATATCTCTGCCTATGACTTGTAGCAGCACGTCTGTTACCAATACCTTCAAGATTTTAGCCCTGGTGAAAATATCTTAGTTTAAATTTTACCCGCGCGAAAAAATTATCTCGGCCCGACTCTAGTAAGTGGTGATAGAGGAATATTAATAGGGTTAAATTAGAACCTAGATAGCTCAAGTGGTGCGAACGCTAAAAACTTGAAAGACGAGAAGCGTGAGAATTTATAATAAAATAGTAGCTAGTGACAAGTAGCTAATGGTTGACTCGTGTTTTTCTCGTTTAAGCGACATAAAAAGTGGGATACGATACGTATTAATCTTAGATTTGAACTATCTTTATGTCAGGTTTTATCGAAACTGTTTTTTGGTAAAAGAACAGACATACGCCTTCACATTCTATCGCTCTACTAAATTAGGAAGTACGTTTTCAAATAACACATATGTAGGTACCTAAAAGAAAATTCATTTAGTTATGTCAAAAACCATTATTTTCAATTGATGGTGCATTGTTTGAATAAACGTTTTACCAACCTCTTACGACCCCTGACGTAATATTAAAAATAAATAATATTAATTGTTAAAATGGCATTGTGCTTCGCCACAAATTAGCACCGAGCAATTTGCATATAACCACAACAGGCAGTGGAAGAAGGCCGATGACCGCGATGTTAAACGGTTATACTCGGACGGCCATCTAGTATACAATCACACAAGATGTATATTTTACAAATAACACGCTGTCACCAGTAATCCATATTTGGGAGCACTGATCGTGACGACCACACATTATTTTAAAAGACCTCTATGAAAAGCCGTATATAACTAGCTACGTATAGATTGGCAAAGGGCAGATTCGATAACGCTATCGACAAGTCAAACACTATAAATATCTTATTTGTTTGATTTCATTCAGATGTCACATTAGCTAATTATAATTACCGGACTATAATTGTGTGTTGACGTATTGAAGCTGGCAGAGACCCAACGGACAATTCCTTATGACTCGGTCAATCGTACGGCGCGTGTCGTTTGCCCTCCACCTTGAAAGTTTCTTAATCATCGCCAGAAGAACGGAAATATCAATGCGCACTGTCTCTTCCCAGTATTCTTCGTAGACGTACATCATAGATGATTCCGCGAATATTACAAAAATTGACGTCCGACGGCCAAGGCTGTCCGCTTTAAAATCATCACAAAGCGCGCCTTCTATAATCTAATCGAAGGTTTAACACGTACTTTTATTAACATTATCAGCGGTTGCGTCACGCGTGCACTCATTCCAGTTTCTTAAGCTATAAAATTATCTCGGCTTGGCCTCTTTTTATGATCTACTCGATGAAAAGTAGGTATAAAAACTGCAATGCGTTCCCTACTGCGCAATATTTTGCAGATAAGCGGTCAATGTAGGGAACGGTGTTCCTTGTAAACACTATAAATTACTCGCACAGACAGACGGGTCGCTGTCTGTACGAACAAAGGACAATCGTTGTGGACAATACAGATTGTACCTATTAATAAAGTAGCGATTAAATTAATAATTATTGCCACATTACCGTTATCAATATAATGTGCATTTAATTGTGCTGTCCTTGAATCACGATGAATCCTTTATTTCCTATATTCGACCATGATAATAAACACTGTGAACATCCATATATGCTCATCATTATTAAAATTTGCATAAAACAATTTCTTAGGAAATGTAGGAAATGTTTTTCAATCGGCCATGAATTTTTATTCATCAATTACCACCCACTTATCTTTGACTTTGAAGGGTACGAAGCATTGTACGATAATTGCGATCATCAACACCTAAGTAGGTGGACTTGTGAAGGCTGTCGCTCCTTTGCAACTGGGCGTATTTGTAATAATTCGGAATTAGCCCTTTGTATTACTGCATTATGAACATCACCTACGCTTAACCATTACTTACAATTTCGTAAGCGATTTATTACCGTGTTTAATCTCGAGTAGGCTTAGCTAATATTCTATCCTTAAACAAATCTATGTATTATGTACATAGTTCTAAGAAATGAAAAAAAGATTTTTTCAATGATATCTTTAGGTACCTACTGTTTGTTTTTCGTTATTTCCTGACAGGTGTTAATACATTTACTCCAATATTGCAGCACCAGATTCGTGTCTTGTTTTGGTCAGTGTTAGTGCGTGCAAGCCGCAAATTTTGTGTGTGAACGTGCCCCGAAAACGTTATTTTTCCGGTTTGTTGAAACTCAACATACTAGTTTTGGCTCGGACCAAAATGACCGTTACCCAAACACGCCTAGAGCCGACAACGTTGACAATAATTTAGAAGCTTTATGGCCAATGTCGGAATCAATGTTTACGAAAACATTGAGGTTTTTCGGATGGTCGTAGCTTGCGAAAATCGATTTGATTGTTTAATGATGTACGTCGTTAAATATTTCGTAACAAAAGATCTCGGTTGCTGGGACTCGTTTTGTAATCGAATTTCCAAAACAAACTTTCGCCTAGGCTTATTCATTACTTGAAAATCTGTCAACCATTCATGCAGAGCTTAGTCACTAGGTACGCGGCCTCCTTGACCCACATCGGCGTGCATCGTGCCGGTGGTCAGGCCACGAGGCGGTACAACGCCGCTCGCCGAACGCGCCGATGATGGACAACTTTCACCAAAACAATATCGCGTCACACTTACTACGTAGATGCCCTTTAAAAACCAGAACGAAGTCGCTTGCTCAATTCGTGACGCGACAAATTGTAATCCCAGTTTACACAGGTCCAACTCGAGCACTTTTGCAATTATTAACTCATTTAAAGGCTATCAAAATGTCGATTCGACCGCGACCATGAAGACGGTAGATCTGGTTTCACAACTCGTGATGAATACGCAAATTGAGGTTGACGCTAATTATGTTAAAATTATGTTTCTTGTGAGTATCGGCGAGTCTATAACGTTTCCAAACTGGCGAATCTTAGTGGGTTTATTGCCAAGGTCTCTCGTAGTTCTGAAAACGTATGTTCCGGTAGTGCTCATCGGTTGCCGTGGCACACTGACCGCGTTCGCGAGTACTACATTACCGATGTGGGCGGTAACGTATAGCCAAAACGAGCCAGTGCTCACTTTTGAAACTTGATTGGCGCTTTGTTACGAACCTGTATCTGATACTTGTTATTCATCAACTTTAACTACTTTGGTCTCACAAGTGCTGGCGCTTGCGTACATACCAGATAGGTATCAGTATTCATGTTGTGATATTTTCTTGTTCTCAAGATTTCCAGTCTTGGTAACGTGTCACGTATTTCACGGAATCTACGGTGTATGGGCCGTAGCCGCTATGTCGACCCGGTTCAAATCCTTATCCTTATTACGACAGCTATTTCTTCCCGGTCCCACGATAGGAACAGCTCGACATGTCTATTTGCAAAATGTCTTAGATTCTTCATAGTAGTTAGTGACGGCCGCCTTTTCAAAGAATCTAATTTCATAATTATCCTAATCTATGTTTCATTAGCTCGTACAGTGACTTTACTAACGATCTTATCAATGTGGGTCGTTAGTAAAGATAAGCGATACAAATCTATGTAACTTGGCTTAAAGATAATGAACTAATTTCTACGATTGTGCCTGTATTTTAAAACATGAATCTACGCAGTAAGATTCTATTTTAAGTAGGTAAATTAGTACTGGTATCTTTACGCACGGGAAGTCGCAAACTCGCGAGATAAACACTATCGTTCGTTTTGATGTCATTTGAGACGAGTCAATGAACTATCGCCTCACTTACAGCTACATAGTTTTCTTAGAAGTCTTGATTGTTTCCTTTAGCCAATGCAATAGGCTAATCTGTTCGAGTCGTATCTTTCGATTTAATTTGTCTAGAGTCTAGACGCGGTACATTATCCACGAATACAAATAAAACTAGCGTTTGACTCCGGAATCTTGTTTGCTGTAGGTTAGTTTCTTGTTATAATTGGTGTCGTTATCTATATGTTTGGGTATATCATTTTTGGGCTATACAAATTGGAATTTAGGTCAGTAGTTTCTGAGACTGGTTCAGTAAGTGTCAAGTGTTAGAATTTGGATCTTATTTAATAGGTCCAGTTCATTATGCTTGGCGCCTGTGTTGTTGTTGTTTGTTTACTTTGATTTGGCTTCAGCATTTGCAAACTTTGCGTATAATATATCCATTACAATAAATATGTTAATTTTTTGAATATTAAAATATATAGGTATATTTTTGATGCTAGAACTAATCTCCGCTATTTTTGAAATAGCTATTCTAATTTAGATCACGTTTTCTATTTTATATTCTTTCATAACCATAAGCTATCGACATTTTAAATATATCAGTTACATATTCGCATGTTTCGTCATTTTTCCTTCGGTTTTTGCACGAATTAATATTAATGATTTGATTCGAAAACAGCGGAATCGAATGACATATTCAATTTAAAGGAGAATATAAAACATCGTTGAGTCCAAACCAACATGGTTCTTGACTGTAAATCTTGTAATTGATTTAGAAACATAATAAAGTAGCTCCATGGGACGGGGAACATGACTAAGAGGCACAAAAACAACAATTTAGAAACATAGTCTTGCGTTATTTTCTCCTATTATAAACTTTGTTCAGTACTTTTACGTGTACCTACTATGAAATGGCCAAAGAAATGCTCAAAAACTCATACATTAAGTTCAGGTACCGTTAGTTAGATAGATATCCATCAGCTTAGTAAACATAGACACCAAATCCGGTGTCAAGTGATCGTTTACCCGTCAATTTGCACCAATTTGGTTCGGTTTCGATCCCGTTGGTCGAGCTCGATGACCAGTGACGTAATAACTTCAATACTCCTTATTATATATTCTATCCTCTTTATAAGCTGTTCCCTCAATCATTCGACGCAAAAGTAGCACGAAGCAACCCATACAACAAAAAAAAAAATACAAATTTAAATAGGGTCCGGCTATTTGTCATAGAAAACTCTCGAAACGAAATTTTGCCATTCTCCTACTTACTGTAGAATTCAGACCATGACGTTTCCATGATAATAGACCAAGTGCAGACATCATCTTTCAGACTAGCACTGAGACATTGGGCCTGACTAAAGACGTAAAATACATATGTGTGTCACATACCCGTCGGATTTTCTCGTCTTAACGAGAAGAGTAGCTTATCTATAAGTGGTTTTTAAGGTATATGATCGTCATCGATACAATATTTGGCATACATATATAAATATATAGTAAGTCGGAATGTTCATTAAAAACAGACGATTATTTATTTGGTAGTCTATTGGTCATGCGTGTATTGTCGGCGTCGAACCCGCGGCGAAGGTTATCGCCGGCAAGCGGTGTCAGCGACCACGCGCCTACAGCCACACGCGCTTCTGTATACAAACAACACACACACACACACACAAGCATGACGCGACGACTCGTGTTCACAGTTTCACACTTATCTGCCAACTGTTGGGAGAGCCACTATCGCGTTTTCTCCAGATAATTGTTATCAAAGTTGTGGGTTTGAGCTGTTCCCCCTTTCGGGAAAATTTGGTCGTACCCGTGTGGGAGATTTGACCGGGAATTCGCGGAAAAATACTCTGAATATAATTGAATATATCGAGATTTATATCGTGTTTTTCACTTATTTGAAAAGATTCCGTACATATAGAGTGTAGATGGAGGGTAATGTGTTTTTCGTCCTTTTACAACCTTTATTGGCATAACATTGACTGTGCTAACGATTTCTATGAATAGAAAAATGTCAGCAGAGTCACATTACTCTAATTTGTTTACATTAAACATTGCATCTTAGTCATCCATTAAATTCTGATACTAAATAGCTGAGTCTAGATTTTCATTGTAAAAATTCGTTGTTGTATTTATTACGCATAGTCAACGGAGAATACGTGGCATTTTATCAATATACGAGCTAATTTCCGATTACTCCATTGTTACATCAGAAAATGACTCATATTTTGAGTATATTTAATTATTATTTAAATGCCGTCTTTTGTTTTCACGGATATCATTCTTATCGTAACAGCGACGTAAATTAAAGATTAATTACTTATTGTACCCCCAAAATAATGTGACACTCGGGCTTGCCAACCGGATTATAGTTAATGGTTATCCTTTGGGGATTACGGGGGCCTGATGACAATCGCTCTTTGTAATAAAAACAGGTATTCTGCCAAATCGGGTAGATTGGGATCTGGTCCCATGAATGGCTAACTACAATGTCTTATTCTAAACTAGTGGACGCCCGCGGCTTCGCTCGCATTATTTTGGGATAAAAAGTAGCCTATGACACTCCAAAGATCTCATACTACCTACATGCTAAAATCATGATCATCCGTTCAGCCGTTTTTGCAGACAAAATTTCTAGAAATTGTTGAAACGTATTCTGCTATCAATTCGAAGTATGTATGTATCTTCAAACTTTTTTTTTAAATGTCTTTAATATTAAGATTTGCGACCCTCTTCAGCTTTATTATATGTACAGATAGTGCTGTTTTTGCATCAGTCGTCTCACTGTCTATACCAGTTTGACATTGTGAAGGAGGTTTGACCCAATTGCTTAGACAATTGGAGTTAGTGCTCAGTCTATTTTAGATTATCTCAAACAGAATAATAATCTCTTGAATATTGAAGACCTTAGATCAATGATAGGACTAACAATGAAATTACACCTAGCAACGTCCTTAAGCTATTGAATTAAATTGATACTTCTTACTTTGACTATAAATTATTATTTATTCAAGAAATCTTACTTTCTGTACTATAATTTTTATTCAATCCGAATAATATCTAAATATACATGTAATATTTTTTTTTAGTTTGATTAAGATATGTTAAAAGTTACAAGATGTTTTGTTGCATTTTGATAATAATTGAACTAATACATAATGTACTTGTATATTATGTACCTAATGACGTAGTGAAGTCGATAATCTAAAGGTTATTTTGTTTTTCAAACGTTTACTAAAAATAAACTGTTTGTTCAATCGTGAGATGATTACTTTTATCGCTCTATCTCTTGATTACAACAATAATAAAAACATTTACGAAATAAAATTTGTACTTCATTAAAATAAAATCAATCTTTTAAAGTTTGACTAAAAAATTAAAATAAGTGATTTTACTGTAGTTCTTAATTACAAATTAAAAATGATTTTTATATTATGTTTGACTTATTTAGCGCTAGTTGTCATACAAAAAAACTCACAGATGAGCTACCAAACTCAAATCTTGGTTAAACAACAACACAATCGAAGCAAACAACAAAAGCAAAGCGAACAAGCAGAAAGTCCGCAGCAGGTAGACACCGTTTTATGGTGGAAGTGCCGAAGTATCGAACACAGCGCTTTGCCTCAACGTTTATTGTACGGACGGCAAAGCTTTGGAACACTTTACCAGAAGCTGTGTTTCCTGCGAACTACAATCCAGGGGTTTTCAAATCGAGAGTTAATAGGTATCTTCTAGGTAAACGTGTTACACCCTAGGCTGCAGCAATGCTTAACATCAGGCAGGCTGTAGTCAAACGTAAAGCTATCCCTCGTAAGAAAAAAACAAACCTCTTTAGTCAAATACAATCGTTGACATCCAGACATCAATAGCACTCTCGAAATGTTTAGAAAGCGTCACATTATTTACTCTAGGCTTAGCTCATAACATGCCAGTTATCGCCTCAGGATGATAGGATGTACTTATCTGCCTTCAGTCACGTCAACACATGACGTTGACCCGACTTAGAACGTGTTCTCCTCATTCTCATGATTCATCACTTTTAGGATATTGCACTATACTATAATATAATGTTATTCTAAATAACAAAATTTTCCTCGTCTTGTATAACGGCTGCGGGAATTAAAACCCGTCATGCCCATAGGTAAAGTACTTAAAACACATTAATGTCGCGTATATAAGGGTTTTCCTCCAATATAATGGAGTAAAACAGGTTCTCCTTCAATAATTCACATTTTATACGCTCTTGGGCCGCGTTGCCTCGTGCAATCAATGAAAGTTTATTTTTAAATGATGGCCAGACGTTGTCAGAGCAACGGCCGCCCTTCCATGCGCCCCGCCCTACCCCCTGCAACAACTAGGCAGTTAATCCATCTTTAAATCATCTGCCGTACTCCTTTGTTCATCTATAAAGAAATATTACAATTTTAAATTAAAACAACGTAAAATCTCTAAAACAATGTTATCGCAGCGTGAACTAATTAATCGTTAACAAATATGATATTATTAAAATTCTGATAAAGACAAATGCCCCCATTAGCTAAGCGTGCACATAAAGCGGTGCGCATCTATATTTTGGCAGCAAATAAATAGCACGCGGACAGAGAGACGCGCACATCAGCTGATCAAAGTAAACAAACAACGGGGCGCGGGACTTTCTCCGCGACATTAGGAGAGCTATGCTCGCCCGCCGAGGGATTACAGAAGCGACATTTACCTGCCCCGGGACGGATCGCTATGTGTTTTTATCACAAGAAAAGTTTTGTTATTGTTTAGAAAAATGAGAATAGGCCGGTCGATCGGCGTGTCCCGTTAACGAATGCGCTCTACCTACGTACGTATAAAGCGTGGGCTGCCCCTCCAGCGCGCCATTAGTACAGCGCCCGCGCGCGCGATAGCACGTATCTCAGACGCTCCGCGCTCAATATCTCGACTCTATGTGTACACAAGCCAGTCAGGAAACATGCATTTTTGTATTCAATTGCACGATTGGTTTTATCAAGAGACCCTCGCGTCGGTGGACGCTGCCGGCGCCGCAGCACGGCGGCGCAAGCCTCGTGAGCGACGCCGCCCCCCGCCCTCGCCGCCGACGCCGTCGACGCCGCCGAGATTCTCAACCGAAGAACTAGTGGAAGCTCTCCGCCCGCATCTGCTTTCGCCGAAGCGAATGTGGGCGCTCGGCTACCCGCTGGAGATTGAGCCGAACTCTGCCAAGGCGGTGGTGTACATCAACCCGCCGCCGCGGCCGCGCCCGCTGCCGCACACGGCCTGGGACGTGAACGCGCCCGAGTTCGTGCCCGGCTCGCAGGGAGACAGCGGCCGGGGCTCGCTCGGCTCAACGCCGCGCTCCGACAGTGACGAAGAAGCGGATGCAGTGGAACACTTGTGCGTACGTTGTGATAAAATGTTTCGAATGACTCGTGAAGGTGAATATGTGAAGGAAGAACCGTGCATTTACCACTGGGGCCGCCCCAGCGGCGACTACT